>CM049417.1:13785000-14030000 GCA_026929865.2 Hyperoplus lanceolatus | reverse complement strand
GGTGAGCTTCACTCATGATTACACCACGGGCAGGTGGAGAGCCGAGACGGTGCACTAGAAGCTGTGCGCGTGGGCGCGGCCTCTCCGATCATCACTCGTGAATGCCATAATTCACACCGCGCTTGCGCACTGGTCGTCACACACAGCTGTATCAGACATGAACAAAAATCAACAACTGAACTGAACACAATGTTCAAAGCATAGCCTATATAGGCCGACATATTTTGAATGATATAGTGATCATTCTTCTGTGTTCTTAAAATGTTTTTAAATTGTGGGAGAGCTTGTGGTCACGTTTGCTGTGAACAAATGAACCGTTTCTTAACCCGTGACCAACTGCAACGTTCAAGACTGACGGAAAAGTCAAGCGTAAGTACAGTAGCCTATCAGTTTTAATCTTATAATTGTCGACATTTTACGAACAACGCCGGTTTACTTTGACACCACTCACCCTCAGCCTTTCGGCTTTCTCCGGAAAAGACTATGGTCACTAAAGTGTGCAGGTTCACGGTGGTAAACAACAAAATGAAGAAACACTTTCACCACGAGCTGCAGGAGAGAATTTCACAAAGGCGTCTTTACGGATACCGGTATGCGCGTGCGCAGTAATGCCTAGAACATGTTTGGTAAACAACATGTTAAACTAAAAATGAATAACGAGCAGCTTCTTGCACTTTATTATAGTTCAATAATATTTAAACAATTGGCAGTTTGTTGTTTTGAAGGAACTGGCAATAAGTTGTCTGGCCTAGTCTTTATGCTCTACCAGACATATTGGGAGAATATTCACACTGTATGTTTTGTTTCTATTAGGCTAGCCTATATTAAAACACAATTTGGTCTTAAAGATGAAACTTTTGCTGTTCAAATAAAAGAGTCCAAAATGTTTCCACGTGTCTAACACTAGAGGGAGGCAACCACAAGGTCTAAAAGTGACACCTATCTGGATTATTGGGATTTTCCTTTCCTTATTGGCCTATGCTTGAGTGGAATCTGTGTATGTTTTTCTGTGGATGGAAAGTGTATTTACTCAAGGAACTTTCCTAACCTATACGTAAGTATTCCAATCATATGATACCTAATATTTGTACCTTTTATTTACATTTTAGAGGCAAATATTGTACTTAAAAACTACATTTATCTGACAGGTGTATTGTCATCAATTTACCAACAATAAATAACTAGCTACACAATAGCAAAATACTGCTTACACAATAGTTGGCAATGATTATCCAAAAACATAACGGCTACAAATTATAACAGTATGAATGGGAACATTTGCATAGTAAGTAATTTTAATTAAATAATTCAGCACATTAAACTGACAATACATCAGTAGGCCTATGTTAGTTTTGCTTAAGTTAAAATGTGAATACAGGTTGTTCCCTATTATAGCTCAGTAAACAATAATGGCCTGAATGAAACCTTAAACCACTTCCCTTTAATGGCACAGATGGTGGTTATGGTTAGTTATATGTGTATTACTTCAATATGTACTGTATGTGTATTGTTTTTTTGAGCATCCAGCTCAGCACTACTTCTAACTATTGTGGAGGGAGATTAGCCAGCCTGACTATACATTTGAAAGAGGACAATGTTCCTGCAGACAGCCTCCTGCTGTTCTGGGTCAGCCTGCCCCACCCACGATTATAATATGAATGTATATCTCAACCTGTCTGCCTCCCAACCTGTCTCCCCCTCCTCTTCCCCCACCCAGCTTACCTGTCTACCTGTCTCCTACGTCCCCCTCCTTTGCCTGTCTCTCCCACTCAGATCAACCTGACTCCTTACAATGTATGTATGTTAAAACTGTCTGCCTCTCAGCCTGTCTCTCCTCCAAACCCACTGTTAGACGCCTCCCCCCCTGGGGAGTAAATGTTCCTTAAATATGTGACGATGTAAGGAAAGGCTGTCACTCCTTGTAACATACTTACCTGTGTTGGAACTAGTGACCCTCCGCGGAGTTTCTTGCTATTGATTCAAAATAAACCTTTTTGCTTCTACAACGTATCATTGTTGCTTTTTATCACCACACTATGATCTTGGTAATATATAATAATATAGGTCAACAAAAACTGAGTATATCACAATTCTATGGTAGCACCAGTTGGTTTAGGAGTCCATGTTCTTTATAATAATAGCTGCCATGTATAGTTCTGCTTTTTACGCTGAACTTGGTGTGTGCTTAAAGGCAGCAGGGCAGATGGAAAAAGAGTAAGAGGAACCTTTAATATCTAAATGTGTCCCCAATGTCCTGGTTCAAGGACTTTAATTTCTCTTTAATGGTTCAACAATCTATAAAAAAAAAAGAAGAAAAATTAACTGTTTATTTTCTGATTTCCTGAATGGCCACAGCAGGCACAAGGGTCGTGAATTTGGGTCATTCTTGTTTTTCATATCAGCCCAGAGGAAGTAAACACTACTCCAAAACATACCGGCATGATAAGATTCATTGAACGGTTACAAGTTGTTGTTGTTTCAATACAGTATATTGGCTAAAACATTTCCAGTAATACTGACTTCTTGTAAAAAGTAAATAACATTTCCTATTAAATATTCACTTCCGGAAATGTGTTCCAGACTCTTTTTGACTTTTGTGAGCTGCTTCGTGGGGTGACTCCTGACAGGGAATCAATGGTCACAAATTGATGAAGAGGGAAAAAGGCCACACATACTTTTTCTAAGTTGAGGAGGGAGGGTGGGGGGGGGGTGTGTGAAGGTTGGAAAGTCCCGTGAAACTTCCAACGTTTGTCTGCTGAGCACAGACAATGACCCCAGCTAGCCACAACTCATCAGGCAGCAGGAAGCCAGGGGGGGGGGGGGGGGTGTTCAGGCGACAGAGGGTGGGAGAGTTCATCAGGAGTCTGCAGCCCCCCCCCCCTGACCCCACAAACACACGTGTTGTTGGCTCGTAGCAGTGCGGGTATATACCCAGCCTTTTAGTGTGAACACGGAGGAAACAGGTGCCCCCTCGGCTTCATTGTTTCCACAAAAGTAAAGACAGGAAGAAAAAAAAATCTGGAAAAAATGGCGGGACTAGAAGACGTGATTCATGGGGAGAAGCAGTGTGTTAATGAGAGGAAGGAAGTCCAGGGAGGAGAAAGGTTTAAAGGAGGGAAGTGTGGCGGGGACCAACACCGCTAAAAGACCTCCAGCATTTTGCAACAATTTTCATATGATTTTCATATGCAGAGACCTTAAAAATAAACAGTTTCACCATATAACATATGTCAGAGCATTATATCAAATGAGACACTGAAAACCACTGAGCTCCAATTGGTATAAAAATTATTTAATTTAAGTAGTACAAAACCATCTTTGTCCAGCAAATAAACATACAAATGTGTTATCATTAATAATGAACCAGTTGCCTACAGTCATCTTATTTAAATTGATCCAATCAGACAACAATATATCATTTAATTTCTGCACTCTTTACTCAATACTAGAAAACAAAGTCCTTTGCCTGCTTGGACTAAAAGAAAAAGCAGATATTCCTGCTTACCTTATTTAAAGAACATGCAGGCCCCAGGCCTCAAGTTAAAGAGTTAAATACACATTTAAGAAGACTGTTCAGTAACTGAACACTGATTAAGTGCTTCTCCGAGCTTTAAACAAATAGTACAGTCATATTTACTCCAAAGGATCCAAACTTTCACCGCCTCTCCTTCTTTCAAACTTGCTTCATCTTCCATTTCAAACCGTTCACATACTCATTACTTCTTCAAAACGTCCTTGTACACACATCTCAAATTGTTTTTACTTTCCTCTCCTTGTCTTGTTCCCTCCTTTCTATCCCTTCACAAACCTTCAACAACACTTTTCTTCTTCTTCTTCTTCTTCTTCTTCTTCTTCTTCTTCTTCTTCTTCTTCTTCTTCTTCTTCTTCTCCATCTCAAAAATTCAACCCAGGATTTCTAATAAACCTCATCCAGCAACGACAGCAAATGTCTCTTTCTCCAAATTAGAACCTAAAGTTCAAGAATCAGAAGCTAATAATTCAATATCTCACTAAACAAATTATTTCACTGAATTTAAACGTTTTTGATGTCTTCAGCAGGCCTGTATAATGGGCTGGTAGGGCTCGGTCAGGACCTGGTAGCGGACCTTGGTGTTGGTGACGGCGCCGTGTTTCTGCCGCAGGTGAAGTCGCAGCTGGCTCTTGTGGCGGAAGTGCAGGTCGCACTTCTCACACTGAAAGACAAAAGGGGTCAGCGGATCAGACAAATGAAATGATGAGTATTTTATTTTCTACTTTTGATTTGCTCAATCAAGGTAATGTTTGTGTGTGTGTGTGTGTGTGTGTGTGTGTGTGTGTGTGTGTGTGTGTGTGTGTGTGTGTGTGTGTGTGTGTGTGTGTGTGTGTGCGCGCGTGTGTGTGCGTGACTCACGGTGTATGGCTTCTCTCCTGTGTGAATGCGCAGGTGGCTCTTCAGGGTCTGCAGGTGGCGGAAGCGCGTGCCGCAGGTGTGACAGGGGTAAGGCTTCTCCCCGGTGTGGATCAGAACGTGGGCCCTCAGATGGGCAACCTAACACCGGAGCAGACCAACATCAAAACAGGTTGAGACGTGTGAAAAGAGATTCGCTATTACAAAATGTTATCAGTCTAAAAAAAAAACTCAGATATCATCGATTGACACTATGTGGTTAAGTACTGTGATGGTGGTTCAAAGCCACCGATGAATCAACTGAGATCCAACCTCGTGATTTCTTGGTAGAGATAGACATTTTCACTTGTTTTTTTTAGTTTAAATGCTTAAAGCTCCCATATTAAACACTTTTCGGTACTATTATACACCAAATTACATGGTCTTAGTGGTCCCTAATACGTTTTTCTTTAATTGTTTGCTGAAAAAAACTTTCAGATAACTTATTGTACTATGCTGATGTTCAGCTAATCTCACAATGGCCTATTTTTTTAAAAAGAGCTGCAGCTCCCCTCGTAAATATACAATCTTTGAGCTCCCCCCGCCCCCTGTCCGGAAGCGAAGCCAGATACGCCTCGCCCTCTGTCTGTCAGGGCCGTGGACCAATAAGAAATAGGGGTGTGGGCTGCACAGTGGAAGTTTCTGGCTTTCCAGTTTGTGAGGTCAGAAAAGAGGACAATTCTGACTGGAGTATATTGGGGGGGAGGGGTGAGGGTCTCAGAAAGGGGGAGAGTGAGAAAAGGAGAGATTGTTATTTTTTAAAATATTTTGGCAGTCTCTAGGCACACCGTGGACCCATGGATATGTTAGAACACATTTAAAAAGTGCATTTAGCATAATATGTGACCTTTAAGGTTTTATGCAAGAATTGTGGTTTTGTTCTTTCCAGCAAAATCGGGAATTACTTTTGTGTTCATTGAAGCCAAACATGTTTCCTTAAATGGATAGATTTAATTCAATTGTAAGAATGGGGTCTGAAACTAACTAACTAACGCACACACACACACACACACACACACACACACACACACACACACTGTAAGTTAGTTCTCACCTGAACAAATCGTGCGCCGCAGGTGTCACAGCGGTAAGGCTTCTCTCCAGAGTGAATGCGAGAGTGAGTCTTCAGGTTGGCTGGTCGGTTGAACTGGGCGCCGCACACATTACATTTGTACGGCTTATCACCTGCCAGGAGGGGGGGGGGGGTTAAAGGTC
Organism: Hyperoplus lanceolatus; assembly: GCA_026929865.2. Classification (NCBI taxonomy): domain Eukaryota; kingdom Metazoa; phylum Chordata; class Actinopteri; order Uranoscopiformes; family Ammodytidae; genus Hyperoplus; species Hyperoplus lanceolatus. The sequence continues at coordinate 14,024,359 of CM049417.1, read as the reverse complement.
AGCATCAAGTGTTGCTTTTCAAATAAAAAGATTGAAAGAAAGAGAATGGGAGAGATCATCACCTGAGCATACAGTCTTGGTCCCTTGAATGTTGCCAGAATAACAGTAGGGCACGTAGTAGCTCTCGCGCTTGATTGCATGTTGGTTGAGGTGGGCAGCTTCAGGGTCGGTGGGGGGGAGGTTAGGGGAAATGGTGCAGGGTGAGACTGAGGAAGGAGACAAACACACAAACATAAAAATCTGTACTTAAGTTTAAAAAAATACATTGCAATACAAGAAGTAGAGTCTGGCTTCATACCTGTTCCATGCTTGTGAGTGTGAAGCACCGATGGGTGCCCCACAGAGGGGGGTGGCCCGAGGGGAGGGGCTCGGCCAGAACCCTCGTAGCAGGAGGCCCGCCCCTGTCTGATGAAGAAAGATGGTTCATCATGATTACAAATGTGCACAAAGCTTATTTTCCCACTCGGGTCTCATTATTGTCATCAATGCCTGGTTTACCTATCAATCTGACCAGGCACTTCTCCAGACCACGCCTCTGTGGGTGCTCCGGGTGGCGAGCTCATCCTGTCATTGGCCATGGGTGATGATGTGTGACTCTGCGCTTCCTCCATCTCCTCCTCCTTCACAGTGGCGGCGGCGCAGAGAGGGTTGAGGACGATGTACTTGTATTTTTTCCAGTTGCAAGCCTTTGGGTCCGGTGTGGCTTTGGTATCACTCTGGAGAAAGACATCAAACCCAGTTAGTTTTTAAAATCTTCAATGTGGTTTATTTCCTTTACATTTAGTGATGATAACTATTATAAGGCTCCATGTCTTATAAACTCTTCAAATGTTAAAATGCTTCTTTAAACTCACCACTAGGTTTTTGTTGCAGGTGTTGGATTCTGCTGGAGAGTTTGGCTGGCAGCTGGAGCGGGCGGGGCTGTCCGGAGAGGGATTGGGGCTGCCCATGGTGGGTGAGTCAGGCCCTCCCTTCAGCTCCTTTGACCCGGGCTGGCGGGTCAGGGTGGGGAAAGCCCCTGGCTTCAGTGAGCCTCCCACCTCCATAGGGACCCTGCAGGAGAAAACAAAGGAAGTGCTGCAATGAGCTAAAGCCGTCAACGGACAATGGAGGGGGGGCGGGGACACACAGTCCCTTAACCACAAGCAAAGAGTTATAAGCAGGTATGAAATGTAAGCGTCACACCCACCGTGTTGAGAGTATTCTCTGGGGTCCTGGATTGGGCAGGTCCCCTCCTTTGGGTGCTACAGAGGCTACAGACACCCTGGAGTCCAGCTCCAGTTGTGGGTGTCTTGCACTCATATTGTCCCTGCTGGATAAAACCAAATAGCCTTTTATTAATCCATGTCACATTCTACGGCCCAGCAATGTGAATGATATCAACAAAAAATATCTCCCCTGCCGCCCCCGCAATAACACACGTTCTTATCTAGCAGTCCCTCACCAGTGCAGCTGCATGAACTCCCGGCAGGTGTCGGCCACGTGGTCCATCTGCAGATAGGTGGCGGCGGTCAGCACCCCGGGGACAGAGCCCTGCGTCAGGGGCAGGCGGGAGGTGTACATCAAGTCCAGAAGCAGGGAGACGCTCGAGGGCTCCAAGGTGTCTGGGAGAGACACGGTCATGAGCTGCTCCCCCACACCAGCACCGCCACGCCCCTGGAGCAGCACACGGCGCGAGTACAGTGCATAGAAGAACCCACTGAGAGGACAAGGGGAAAGAGAGAAGAGAAATATTTAGCAAGTCAACTACAAATAATAGTGTTTTGAATCACGGGACGCGAGGTAGAATTGGTAGAGAATGAATGGGAAGAAGATTACAATTGAAGTCCTGAGCGGAAATGTGGAAAAAAGTGAAGGACAAATTAGCACAAACTTTGGATAAACTAATTTATAAGGACCAAAAGCAACTTTGAGTCAATCAAAGGGAGAGATGAAACTATAACACTAAAAGGTTTGTGTCATGGAAGGAAAAGAGCTGTAAATATTAATTTCAACAAAACAAATCAGCCAATTTCATCTGCACCAAACAAAGAAGAAACTAAGAAAATCTTCACGGTATGAGACTGTACTGTACACTGTCTGTACTATTCAATTCTGTCTGCACGCTTTGGCATTTGCACCAACCTGCAGGCCACGAGCACAGAGCAGTGGGCCCGTAGATGCATGTTGCCCACTACCAGTGTGGCGTCGGTTAGGATGTTGCGGTGCCTTAGTTCGTTGAGGTTCAGCAGGACATCATTGGAGTGGCGCGTGAACTCTTTGACGTATCCCTCCGCCGGGAGTGCAGCCCTGGTCTCCTGGACCCTCCTGTCTGCCCTGTGTCCTTCCAACACCTCCATCATGCTCATCTGTATCTGCAGTATACAAAGGCATCACAACATGAAACAAGCCAGCGATGTAGATCATTTGAATTCACAATGCATGATTTGAAACTTGATTTGGCTTATTTATTAGGATGCACAATTGTGACCCACCTATGTGTGACTGATGAAATAAATAGACTGGAGTGTCCCAGACACATCAGTTAGGTGAGACCAGCTCCCTACTCGTACCTGTGCAAGGAAAAAGCAAGAAACATTCAATACTTGATATATTAAATGTTAGGAAAAATCTAAACTTTGACCATTTTTAAGTTCTAAATTCTCGGTTGATATCACAAGGTATGGAAATCCACATCTGACAATATCTACGTCTTAACAGTTGACGTCAACGGATCAATCAAGAAAGGACACAATCTTTTAACATCTCCAATTTAAAAACCAAGTAAAAAATGAAAATTCCAAAAGAAATCCATCCAAAAGAGCAGTGACCATCCCGTTAAAAAAAAAAAGTGAAGAACCTACCCCGACCAGCAGGGACGAGAACTAACGTGCACCGCACTGACGTCAACCCCTCCTTGGTATCAGTGTTCAGGCTACAAATATATGGAGCAGGGCCTCACCCACAGCCTCCACTGGCTCTGTATGTATCAGCACTGTGAGTGGAGCCTGAAGGGAGGGAGCTCTTTATAATGTGGCGCAGGAAGCCCCCCGTTACAACCACCGCTGCTTGTTTCCTCTTTCCTCAATGGCCCCACGTGTACACTGGAAGCAGCGCAGGAAAAAGGAAAAGCCCGGGCCCAGGACCGCTGGGCTCCAAGTATTTTTAGTGGCCTATTAGTTTTTCTAAACCCCCATCGCTCTGAGCAAAGTAATGGCAGGAAAAGCGGAGTGTGTTTTTGTGCCACGTTGAAAAAATATATATGAGGGCCCTCGGGGAGGTGAGGTACGTGTCTGGGCTATGCAGGGCCACGCCAGAGAGAGCATCAGGCATTCCCTCCACCACCAACGCTTTCCTATACCCATCAACCCCCTCTCCAGGACAGAGGAAAGCCTTCTGGGAGGAAGTAGCTTATTGTTGGATAAACAAACTGTGCCCTCATCATCATTGAGATTTCTATCTTATCAAGGTTCAAGTTTCGCTCAGATGTCTTCTGCATGATTTCTCAAGTATTTCTTTTTCAGTCTAGATTTTTTTTAAAACATAATAGGCAGTGGCGTTCAAAGAGAAACTGTGGTCATTTGCTGAGTGGACCAGTTCAGGTTAAAAGGCGTTAATGTGCGGAAGCTGCTGGCCTGCTGCCCGAGAGCAGAGGCGTTGTGTTATGAGGGCTCCAGAGGAAGGAAGCCAGGACCAAATCCATCCTTCTAGATGGGAGACACCTTCTCCTACTGCTGGAGAAAAACAACCTTTACCCCGCCCAGACTGAGAGAAATGCAGCCGACAGATGTGCCGGAACTGCCCTACACGTACACACACACACACACACACACACACACACACACACACACACACAAAAACCGGTACACACACACACATAGATTCACATACACACACACTTGTGGAAGCTTCCTGCAAAGCTGCTCAGAGACATGGATGAAAACGCCTGCGCAGGACATCCGTCAATAATAAAGCGAGCAGGAGACAAGGGAGGAGAAATAGAGATGGGGGGGGGGGGGTTATGTAGCGAGGGGACAAGGGCTCAGAGGTCACCCATCTCTGCTAAAAAACAAGCGGAAAGTTTACCTCATCCGCAGTACAGTGCTTGGGTTCACAGAGAACCAGTTAATCGAGGCAAAAGTGAACTATGACCTGTATTTCCCTTCACATCAAAGTATTTCGCAGAACGAGACGTTGAAGAAAGAGGAGAGGAATCCCCAAGATTGACTCCGGGTTAGATAAAGTTCCCCTTGCGCAAAAAGGCTGGGGGATAGCTGGATGATGCAAGTGGACATTTGATCATTAAAGTGAAGATGTCTTAATTTTTACAGTTCTTTTAGGTGTTCAGTGTATTGTTATGGATTGGGGCACTGTGAGGGATTTTCATTAAATTTGGCATATACTCACACTTTGATTAGAATTTAGAATATAAACGGATTACATTTTGGAGGTCAAAGGTCAAGGTCACTGTGTACCCTGAGTATTGTGATCACAATACCTCAAGAACGCTTTGAGGGAGTTTCTTCAGACTTTGCACAAATGTTGACTCTGACTCAAATATAAGCGAATTAGATTTTGGAGGTTACCGCAACCCTTCACTTCAATACTCCTGAATGGGCAACTCATGTTTGGCGTTTGGGTGCTTGGGCCTGGGAAGAGCTACAACTTGTAAAAAAGTCAAATTTATTTTATAAATAGGTTTTATGAAAAGCAAATGTGATAAACAATCAGACAACATGACCATGTATGGATATAAAGCCTTTGAAAGTAAATCGGAAGTAAAGTGTTTTCACGGGGTGTAGAGCGCGTGTGTGCGTGTCCTTGTGTTTTTTATTTGTTTGCATGGAGGTGGGATCAATTGTTTGCTTTGTAAACGAGAGAGAGAGAAAAAAAGAGGAAAAACCATAAAGGAAAACAACTATTAAGAAAACAGAGAGGGAGATGCAGGTCTGGGCTACTTCCAGGCATTGTGAGAGGAACGGATGAGGAGAAGGAGGAGGGAGAGGGGGGTCGGTTGAGGAAAAGTGAGAACATTACTAAACAGGTTGACCAATAGGCGGAAGCCATTGAGTCCATCCCGTTGGTGAGGCTTGGCAGAGGCTCATATTGACTTCCTGCCTCTCACCCCGGGCCCATCAGCCACCCACCCACTGCGCTCTTGATAAAACACAGAGCTGGACCTGTTGAGCGTCAACCTCAACACTCTGGAGAGCTTTTCTGAAATTCTCAAGTGTTTCACCGGCAAATTGAAATTTCAACATCTATTTAACTGCTGTCACTCCTCGTCAAAACTGAACAAAGGGGCAGGGAATCCCCCCTGGTTGTTTGGTTTCCTGGTTGCCTGGACTCCACTATATTGTTGATGGCTGAAGCCATGCTTTGACTTCAAATCCTGCAGTTGGTGCCAAAGCGTTGATGGATAAGAGATCAGCATATAAACTGGCCCTTCCTGTGATTGCAGAGCATCAAGGACATATAAGGGCAAACGGTACAGAGCTTCTGGAAGGAGGAGGAGGAGGAAGAGGGGATATCCCAGAGTGCTGCCTCGGTTGTTTGTCCACTTATTGGCAGAAACAGTGCTGGGAGATTGAAAAAAAAGAAAGAAAGAAAAGGCTACGTTATGAAACCCTTCCTTTGAAGGCCTTGGGGAAAGCAGCAAGCCTCCGACTGGGTGCATTAAAAGAAGAAGTAGAAAGAAAGGGCGATGGGAGAGAGGGACAGTTGACCCAAATCTCATGAACCCCCTGATCAACAAAGCAAGCCCCTTGACCTCAATATCCACCGCTGCTTGCAGGATAGTAAACAACTGGAAGTAAAGAAGAAAAAAACACAGACATTAAGATTGTTGCTCAATGGGAAGCTATTATCCTATTTACAAAAACATTTAATATAATAAACATAAATCAAACTTCGGCAGCAGGTAGCCAATGCTGAATAAAAAACAAAAAGCACATAAAAAATTGGTACAGGATCAATTGCTTTAATTCTGTGCATAGCCATTTACACAGTTTACATTAAGTTCAACTAAATTACAGTAATGCACATTTGTGTACACTTTATTCGATGCTGTAGGTGTTCCACACTGGCTACAGTTTAGTATGTATATTTAATTTTCTTTTCTTTGGGATGATTAAATCATATATAATTAATAGTTATTCACTGTGACACAATTGTGAGACTCTCTTTACATATATCCAAAACATAAAAAGTTTGAAAGATTTCAATAATCCGATGAAATGTTAAAAAATGTTCTTCGATGTTTTAGCATGACTATTAAATAAGAAATTCACTGTATAATTACTTGATATAATTAAATTGTCTGTGATTGTAATTTATTTGAAATCATTTTTAACATTTTCATATAAATGTTTTATTGCACTATAGATGCACTTACTTACTCCCATATTTTATTTATTTTTTCAGTTATTTAACCCTGGTTTTGAAAAAAAAACATATAATTTAATATTTTAGGTTTTTAACGTTTAGAATGGCCAGTCTATGGGAATGGAAAATGTTTTGGTTTTACTTTGAAGTTCAAAATTTAGATTTCCTGTAAAAAATGTATTTATTTATTTAGGCTATTGAAAAATGTGCATTGAAATAATAAATAAAACTAAAAGTAAATACATGTGAACAAATTTGTTGTTTATATTTTTTATAAATAAATGTAGGCCTATGTGACAGACCCCCGACCCCCCCTCCCACAACAACTACGTCACACGTCGGGAATGCAGTGAGGAGCCGCCGCTGCTGCTACAGGCCTCAGGACCCGACACTAAAGTAGGTTAACGACGCTAAAACATGGGGAAAGTTATCCCGGGATAATTTTCACTGACATTTGAGCGTTACAAACGAGGCGTAGAGTGTGTTTGTGCGGCTCGTATTATGTGATAGTGGTCGGCTATTTCGTTTGTTTCCTTTTGGGTCGTGTGGACGTTAGCCTGAAGGCAATGCACGAGCTTTGCTCGAGTTATAAACAGCCTGGCAAACAAGTAAACAAGCATGTTTTTAAAGTTAATTATCGCTAATTATGCCTCATTATGGGTTATCATATCACTTGTGGTATGTTTTACAAATTCGTGACGCACAGAGGATGTATCTGGACTATGATTTGGACCAAGAGCTGGGAAGTGTGTCTCTATTGATTCGTGTGAGATGTCAATGTTGCTGTACTGAACAAGCTCAACGTTTCCGTTTCAACAAAAAAAAAACATCACGAATGTGTCTGCAATGTGCTGTCTTTTGTTTTGCTTATTTTTATATTCTTTGATTCGTAGATGAGACTGATGGGGCGAGGAGAGTCACTGTAAAAGGTACAGTAGCGTAAAAGGTAGGACCTGCTAACAGTTTAGCTACTAATGTTGATTCTTTAGCTCTATGGTTTGGGAACCTATTTTTGCTTCAGTCACCATGTTGTCTTGCTATTTTTGTTCTATTGAATTAGCAAACATTGCTACATTAGGCTACATTTTGTCAAACATGTAGGCTAAAGCTAACCGGAGCCTTTTGCCTTCAAAATAAAAGCGTCAAAGGATTCTTACTGGTTACAGAATAACTGGAGCAGTGTGTAAAACTGGGCGTATAATTGAAAGGGATAACCTTAATACGCAGTTATAATATATCAGCTTTTCTGTTTTGATTTATTTATAAGGATATCAGTGTTGCTGAAATGCAAAGGTATTTTATCTTGAATTCTTTAATGTCGCCTTTGTTTATTCCCTCACCCTTCCTTGACAATTGGCACCACTGTCATAACTTTTGACAGAGTTGTTACGCCTCATGTGCATCCAGCAATCGAGCAAGCCGAGCTAATTGATGGACAAAAACATGAGCTAGGTGTTTTTCGATCTCATAAAATCATCAAAATTGGCTCTTAAAACGCAGAGCCATTAAAAAAAAAAAAAAAAAAAATTAATTTCCAAACCATCTGCGGATTTGAGTGTGTGCTCATCTGCACTCAGACAGGGGCTTAAACCAGGTCGATATGGTATTGTCGTTGGTCACTCTTTCCTAATGGGTTATATCAGGTGTTGTGATGTCAGGCAAGTCGGATAGGCCTAATAACTACAGCTGATCCAATGAATAGAAAGTCATCATACACAATCAAGAGTCACAAACTAAACCAAATAAAGGCGCTTTTAAGTTTAGCTTTATCATGCCCACACCATCGGCTCATCCATCATCATCATAATCCGCTTAGCAACAAGGATTATGGCGGTCACACGACCCACATACATCAGTCTGAGTGGACAACTGTCATTTTTAAAAACGGTGCTTGCTTGTTGGAATGGAATGGTTAAAATGATGATTCCATTATCAGAACTGGATTAGTTCTGTGTCATTATCTAACCAGCGCTCACTCGTAAACCCTTAACCCCTTGTTTTTTTCTTCATATTTTGCTTGTTGGGTAATTGTGACGCTATTTAAACGAAGGCTCTCAATTGCAAGTCAGCACTTTGTGGGCTCAGCTGTGTGCTGCGATGTTGTTGTTTATCCGATAAAGAAATACATAATATATTGTCATGAGCCAGGTGTTCATGTGTGTACAGACACAAATCGCTACAAAATGTTTCCTGCCCTGTTTTTATCTCCGCTTCATTTGGAAACCAATGATACCAGTTTGTAAACACCCGGACACAATAACCATTGTGAACGGATAACAAGGTCTGTCCCCAGATTTGCACCTGTTTGTGTGTGTCTGTGTACAAGTTTGAGTGCGCTGGAGAGCTTTTGCGTGACTGTCTGATGTGAACACATACACATACACACTATGTGCTAGTCTGCTGGAAATCCCCTAGTCTTTCAGAGTGGCCACTCTCTTCCTGCTCCTCCACTACAAGCCTATTGTTCAATTTTTTTGTCCCCCGTTGCCATTGGAAACAACAGAGAGAAGCATCCTTTCGTTTCCATTGGTTACTTGTGATGTACATACACGACAACAGCCACAGCTGTGCTCATGCAAATTAATAAAAAAAACAGAAACAGAAAGAACATTCACACTCTGATATCAGACAAAGCAAAGTTTATTTTACCAGGGGAAAAATGTAATTCATGCTGTAGTTAAAAGTGAACTTTACTAATAGAACAGCATGATTGAGACATTTTCCTTTATTTGTTTGATCTCAGTAAGCCTGCCATGTCTGGTCCCACCTGGCTTCCACCAAGGACCCTGGATAGCCCCGAGCGAGCCGTCCCCCAGATGTCCCACTCTGCTGGGTCAGCTATATACCGAGCCCCAAACAAGAAGGGCATGTCAGACCTCCAGCCCAAATACACTGCTGGCCCCTACGACCAGAACGGAGGAGGAGGAGGAAGGATGGCCAACAGATACATGGCTACTGGACCCACAGGTAAGAACACCACTGCTTACAAACTGCAGTCATGTCACACACAATAGCCAGACCTTGGGATCAGTTAAGCACATTATCAACAAAGGAAAAGGGAAATGTTATGAGCTTGTTAAGTGATTATTTTCCATTTCCAAGCCATTAAAAGTCCAATCTCTATTGGGGAAAATCTTAGATGAGCTTTGTAACAAATAAAATCAAGATCGTCTTTGAAAATAGTGTTCTCACATCTGTTTTGTAACCTAAAGGTGGGCCCATTCATCACTCGTCTGCTGAACACTATTACGCCCCTCCCCACGCTCCCAAAGAGGACCGCAACTGGAGCCCTCATACGGACAGCTACGAGTTGATGGTGGGTTTATTTCTGAAAAACAATTCATTAATTTCAAAAACAATTAAAAAAAAAAAGTTAGAGTTGTTTTTACATGCCTACTTTTAGACCTTCATCTTTAATCTAATCCAAGCTGTCACATCATAGTGTATCTTCTGCTGCTAATTTGTTTGTTAGCATCGCGGTCCTGAAAAGCCAGGGAACTATCACTCCAGAATCGATGCTGATATTGACTCCCTCACCAGTATGCTCGCCGATCTTGACAGCAACCCGCAGGACTCCAGCACACAAGTAAAGACAATACACTTTGTTTAAACAGATTGTAAATATATTTGAATTGTTTGTATATTTAGATATTAGGTAATAATATCAATGTAGAAAAACCATGACTATACATTTTGCACAATAGGTGACCTTGTAATCTCATTCATTCCCCCCCCCCCCCCCCCCACAGTTATACGACAACGTGCCTTATAACGCGTACCTCTCAGGGGATCACTACAAGCCTGCACACCAGAGTGCGGCCCCTCCTCAGGGTCGGCCAATCATGGGCTACCCCCCTCATCACCCCCAGAGCCAGTACCAGCCGGCGCCCCCCTACCCCAGTGAGCAGCAGCAGTCCTCTCAGTACTCCCAGCACCACCAGCAGCAGCAGCAGCAGCAGGACTACTACGCCCCTAAGCCCTACCCCCAGCCTGTCCCAGCCTCCTACACCACCGCCTCCACCCCCACAGGGCCCAGGTTCAGCGTCCAGGTCAAGACCGCGCAGCCCGTCACCTACTCCCAGACAGGCAGGCAGGCGGAGCAGGCCTACACCCCCCCACCTCCACGCCAGCACCTGTCGCGGCCCCCTCCCCAGACACAGAGCGCTCACACACAGGCCTGGTACCCTCCACACCCGGGCCCACAAGCTCAGGAGATGCACTCCGAGCCGGTGTACAAGGGGAGCGGCTCGGGAGGAGGAAGAGTTAACCAGGTCCCACTGTCCAAGAGAGGCATGGAAAATAATCAGACAGGACCCGGGGCTGCACTGAGTCCTGTCTACCAGTCCAGCAAGGTAAGGGACACACATCTAGAGATTAAGCAGGGTTAAACAATTAAATGTGAGCTTTAAGTGAATTAGAAATACATTATCTTACTTAAAGAAAGCATACACAAATTAAATTAAATGTATATGAATCTGACTGAACATTGGATGTACAAAACCAGATCTAAATATAAAATAAGAATATTAATTGACCCTTCTAAAATCAAAGTCATTACTTTTCTATGATTTATTGTTATGTGTAATCCATGTGTCCTTATCCCTCCCAGCAGGTGTTGTCTTCAGCCAGGCCTGAGGAAGAGTTGGACCGACTCACCAAGAAGTTGGTGTATGATATGAACCACCCCCCAGTAGAGGACTTCTTTGGTACGGTCACTATGTAATATATATTAGTGACTTATGACAATGCAAAAATAAAATGAATCAGATGTATTAGTTTTGACTTGTATGGACCTCCCTTGCTCAGGCCGCTGTGCCCGCTGTGGTGACAACGTGGTGGGCGACGGCAGTGGCTGTATCGCCATGGAGCAGGTGTTCCATGTAGAGTGTTTCACCTGCATCACATGCCACGCCCGACTCCGAGGGCAACCCTTCTACGCGCTTGACAAGAAGAGCTACTGTGAGAGCTGTTACATTGTGAGTAAGGCCTAACGGTCACAATCTCTTTTCTCCCCTAAAATCAGCCTGTAACAAAAGTAACCCTCGCCTCACTCTTCTTTAAATAGATATGTTTTATGGTTGATCGTACTGTGTCTTCTCTATCACTGATCCACACACCTGTAAATGTTTTATTTTTTCTCTGGTCAGAGTACATTGGAGCGCTGTTCGAAGTGCTCCAAGCCCATTCTGGACCGTATCCTGCGCGCCATGGGGAAGGCCTACCATCCGCGTTGTTTCAATTGCGTGGTTTGTAACTGCTGCCTGGACGGGGTGCCCTTCACGGTGGATGCAACCTCTCAGATACACTGCATAGATGACTTTCACAGGTATGCACTCGCTCAAACGCCACGCCTAACTGTGTTAGTCTGGCTTACCTGATGTAGATAGTTGGACTAGAGCTGCCGGCAGTTTTCGCCGGAAGACTCCTCCCCTTTCCTCTTTCTGGCTTCGTCCTGTTTACCCCCTCGGCATTATGGGTAGACATAAAGTACACACAAGTACAACGTTACCTGAGTTGACACGAAGTATGCGCGTAGTTACCGTAAATTCAGCAGCTAAATAATTGTTACAGACAAGCTAAAAAAGAAAGCTTGTCAGCCTGCCCCCACATCACCATCACATAGGTGACATACTTCTTTAATAGATCTGGGTGGCATCTTTGGTGGTGATTTACAGGAGCCATTTCACTGCCAACCTCTTCTAGTGCAAATGTGAATAGGCGCTACTGTGCAAGTAGACTGTTGCTGCTTCCTGGGCTTAACGCCACCCAAGATGATTGGGATTAGTTTAAAGATATGCAAACAAGGCAGACTGTACTACTAGCTGTAGTTTGGTCTGGCTGTGTAAGACGGCTTGATGTTATTCCTGTTTTTCTTGTTTTGAAGTAAAAAGTGAGCTGTTCTCCCTGACAGGAAGTACGCACCTCGCTGTTCAGTGTGCGGCGAGCCCATCATGCCTGAACAGGGCCAGGAGGAGACAGTGAGGATAGTGGCTCTGGACCGCAGCTTCCACGTCAACTGTTACATCTGTGAGGTCAGTCCCTTGTTGTTTCTGCAAGTGACAGAAGTAAACAAAAGAACATTAAACATCGGGATCTGTTGACTTTAAAACTTCTTGTTTGATAGGTGTGTGAGACTTTTGAATGAACATGTTTGAAGTGTTCCATTTGAGGGTTGCACATGTTCAGGTTTGCTTGAAGAATTTTAAGGACTAATAAAACATCAGTGGGTTAATGCAACCAGTCACATTGTATTTGTAAGTCGATAAAGGCAAAATGATATCGACATTGCTGCGGTTAGCCATTTATGTGACGGTTTGAACTTGCAACTGAAGTATTAATCTCTGTAGTGCTTTTAAACTATTAAGGTCAATTTAATTAGACTTGTGTATGTAAAATGTAATGAAATAAACCTAAATTTGTCTTAATTTCTCTGGTAAAGGCTAAAGTGGTTTAAAGTTCCCCAAATGAGCTGTATTACAAGCTGGTGCATGTGAGAGTGCTGAGATAAAGTGACTGTGGTGTCTGTATTGGTTCAGGAATGCGGTCTCCTGCTGTCCTCTGAGGGAGAGGGTCGAGGCTGTTACCCGCTGGACGGCCACATCTTATGTAAGAGCTGCAGCGCTCGCCGCATCCAGGACCTCTCTGCTAAGATCTCCACCGACTGCTAACAAACCTCCCTGTGCCCCGACTCCACCTGTGCAGCTTCCCTCTCTCCTACAAATCCACGGATATCACCCCTCCTTTCTTTTCTTTTTCTCTTCTTTGACCCGTGAGCTACTTTTTTCTCTTGTTGCTCTGAACAAGAGTCGATAGAGACTCTGCTATAGTTCCCCCTGTTGATGTGCAGCTGCAATTTCAGTTTCAGACGGAAACCTTTTCTGTGTTATTGATTTGACTGGCTAGATTCATTCAGAAGTCCTAGTTCATTTTCTTTATTTTTTACTTGGGTACACAGCTGCCCTATTTTTCATGTTTTTTTGTTTTGTTTTAGCATTAGTATGACAGTGGCCTGACCTGCAGGCAGCTTGGGCTTCACTCAACATTTATTCACACCGGTACTATTCAACTTATTAGCTTGCACATTATCACTGTTAAATACAATGAAGGAATGGAAGGATATCATAGTGTTACACCTGAAAATGAGTTGGGTTTTGTTTTAAGCAGAAAGGCAGTATAAATAAGAGTTAACGTAATGGCTCCTCTAAATCCATCTGGACCTGTACATTTTATTTTAAAACACTAAAGTGCAGAGCGGTCTCAAAATGAGGAAATAAAAAGCACAACGCAATTACTGTGACTGTACATAACAGGCTGGTTTGATTTTTGACAATGAGACAATTGTTTTTGGAAAAGCATGTAGCCTTTAGTGCAGTGAAGTAGCCTCATAGCAGGATAAATGTAGACGAAAGGAATGTGTAGTTACAGCCCAGATTTTGTTTAGCTTTTTCTTATTTTTTTAGCTTTTATTACATGCTAGATCATATCTCTCATACATCTCCTCTACTCAAATACACTACAACATAATGTTTAGTTATTAAATCATCCAGATTAACCCTTTTTTGAATGTCTACGAAAACACAATCTCGCTTTGGTTTGTTTAATATTTGTTGATACTTGACTGTTACATTGAAGATGATGGTGCAATGAAGTCAAATACTTTCTTTGGTCTTAGGAAAACAGGGTGCCGGGTCACATGTGTGGCTAAAAAAAAACATCCCTTTGTGTGAAGAGTTTGTACATGTGCCATTTGGGGAAAGTATGAAGCAAAAAATAATATACTCAATTCAACATATTTTGATTAAATGAATTTACTTGACAAAATACTTAACTGTTTATTCTTTATTATTAGGTGAAATAAAAATAAAAAGTTACATTTTATGTGATGTATGTTTACCCCAAACATTGTGAGTTCAACCCTTAACTTGTGGATTTGATTGTTGTCCATCCTTGCACTCATGTGGGCCAAGACTTTGGCGCTACAGTATTTGTTATTTGTGTTTAACCGCTTGTCTCGCCGTCCTGATTAATTTTTTGTATACGTGTAAACTTAAAGGGCTAAAAACTGTAAAAGCCTTATCTCAAGGATGTCATTCAGTTTCACAATAATCTTGTTTTTTTTTAAACTGTGTTTATGAATTCACCTTTTGTGTGTGTGTGTGTGACAGAAGAACTCGATCATGCTTAAGCAGTTAATTTTTTCATCTCCTGTTAATTTATCTTATGATGTACATACTGTATTAGCATCGATCTGCTCTTTTTTTTTATTGAAAAGGTCATTTCATCCATGCATTGACGTGTCATTTGTACAACCCTGACCCATGCCAACTCGTGTCACACTCTTTGAATCCAATAATGTTTCTGCGTATGGGGTCGTCCATTTATTTTCCGTGCTGTGTGTTCACTCACAAACTCTTTGAGTTGGAGCTTATAGATCAAAGCCTGCGGTACTGAAGCAGGTGAAGTTACACTGAGATAGGAGGAGGCCGTTTTTGTACCGAACAAACAGGCTGTTGAAGTGGAAATTGCAGTTAGGAGAGCAATGTGAACACATGGCTGGATTTTCTGCTAATACAGGTTGTAGTAACATTATTGATTATTAAAATGTCAGTAATTCAATCGGTGTGTTTGTCACTTCTTACACTAGCTTCAGTTCAAACTTGAGCTGCGAAGTTTGAAAGATTTTGGAATCAACTGGGCGAGAAAAGGTATGAAGGATACGACTAAGAAGCATATTAAGGAAAATCTTAGATAAGCTTTGTTAAAAAAAAGGTGGTCATTGAAAATAGTATTCTCACCTCTGTTTTCTAACCTAAAGGTGGGCCCGTTCATCACTGGTCTGCCGATCATTATTACGCTCCCAAAGAGGACCGCAACTGGAGCCCTCATACGGACAGCTATGAGTTGAAGGTGGGTGCATTTTCTGAAGCTTTGCTGATCATTTAAAATACAATAGTTTCTTTAACATGCCTACGTTTGGACCTCTGGCTTTACTCTCCAAGCTTGTCACATCATAATGGGCAAGAAAAAGCTCTGATGAATAATGTAATTGAGATGCATTATGGGAAATTTAGGATCCGCAATTTTGATGATCTTTGCTTACATGTTTCTCTTTAATGTCTTTGATGTTTATGGAAGTGCAATAATACATCACAATACAACTTTAAGACTCAACATTTTTAATCAGAAAAACTCTGTACATCCCTGCCAATCTCAAAACATACAACGTATCATTGTTTAAAAATGCCAAAACACCTTAATCTTTGGAATCTTGCAGTAAATGATCCAGTTATAACCAAGTGACCAAACATGGATGAAATATCCATCAAAAAACATAAGTATTCTGAGCTTGAACGGCTCCTGTCTTGTGTTAACACGAGGTGAAGGTCTTCCAGAAGAAGTTGCGGCAGCCGGCCTTGCGCTCTCTTTGGGAAAGGGGAAGATGCCTACGCATCATCTGTTCTCTCTCTCCCTCTTCCTCCTCCTCAGGCCTGGGGAGAAGCTCCTCTGCTCTCTCTGCTATCACTTCAGACACTATCTTCAGCAAGAGCAAAGGAACCAGGTCCTGAAGGATGGACAAAGTGAACAAATGGCAACTTAAAAAAAAACACTTGAAGCCATCTGTTCGACATCAGTTCTCAACTCAACCCATTTCAGCCATCTTTGCAATACTGAATATGAGTCACTCACCTTGTCGTTTTTGAGGGTTCCTCTCAGTGTTTCTGTCAGCATGTCTGTGCGTTGAGCGGTGCTGACCTGCACCAGCAGCGCACACGAAAGCAAAGCCACGAGAACCACTTTCACCTGAAGCATCTCCACCATTTCCAAACCAGCAAACAGTAGAACCTTAACTCTTAAATTCCCCTGATTCTCTTCTCAACACTGAAGACGGTGAAATGCTGCCAAGGTCCAAAATATAACGACCCAATCAGAAGCCTGTGCGGAATGTTATGGCTCTCCAAATGACACACGTCGAGCTGATAAATAGGCCTCTTCATCTTCAAATCCTCCTCATCCTCAAGGAAACAAAAGGATGTGATTGGTGGAGAAGAATAGGGTGGAGGTTGTGAACAGAAAGTGTCAGTGGACAGGATAAAGGTCATCATTAGACATGACCACATGCACCAAAATGCTCCTGTAATGCTCCCAACCAAACCTCCAAGGTCTAACTGTTTGGGATGAGTAATATCTCATGATGCAACAACTTTTTTTAAGATGCACAACAGAATAAAGTCAAAGTAAATGGTATGGTAACATAGGACTTTACTTAAGTCAGTCATTATTAGCTGTACATGTTTTGCATGTGTCCTGTACCTCAGCATGTGGCCCGCATGCTGTGCAGAGCTGTTAATGACACACTGTGACTCAAATGTTAATGAGGCCGCCCGGACACTGCCAACCCAGTCCGACAAGCCGTCACTTTGAGTCAGGGCAAATATAAACAAGAGGAACATTTAAATGTCAGACTGCAAACAAAACCATTAATGTAAGTGTTTTGTTTGCTGTCATAAGAGTAAATGGAGTTAAAATGGATAAGACTGGATGGATTTTCAATTGAAATATTATCACTTTTATTATCTTATCAAAAGATTTGCCAATCATGTATTGTTTGACCACCTGAAATCATGATGTCGAAACAATGGGAAAATATCAGGTTCCACCAATAAAACCTTACAGTAGTTGTCAACCTGAGGTTTGGGACCACCCAAGAGGTCGCGAGTTCAATTTGAGGGGTCGAAGAAATGGTTAAAAAGGAACTTTAATGAATTGGGGAGTACTATTGCATATGTATGAGTTGTTTAAAGGCTTCTGTTGCTCAAGAGTGAGCTGCGTGAAATTAGATACACTGACATGGTTGGCAAGAGCTGAAAATACATCCTGATTATTGCTGAAAGATAGTGGCTGGAGGCCACATTAGACGTTACTAGCATTCAGTAGCTGAAACCTGGACATAACGGTCAGTGGTTGGTCAGAGTGCTGTAGGTAATGGATGTGGTGGTTTTTACAAGAAAGATTAATTAAAGAATAAAAAAGAATAGTAATGTTGGTTCTGCTGCATCAATTTTTATCCTTTTTCTCCAGTCCTTCGCAAATTTGATACGATAAGAAAGCTAAATATAAAAAGATCCAGTGGTCCATGCCCCCTTTAGGAAACCAGTAAAAGTCCCTTGTTCTCCCATCATTTAGTCACTTGATATTAGTTATTTTATTAAAACAAGATTTAAAATTAGTCAAGTTGGTTGTAAGTTTAAAATATTACCAAGATATTCAAATGAATGTTTCTTTTCAGAATGTGGCTTACATGAGCTATTATGGGAAAATCTAACAAAGTTAAACAAAAGTGAACTGAATCCAAAAAAGGCTTCTTCATATTTTAAATGACGCGTTTCCTCTCCACTCCTGCATCCTCAGTTTAAGAGCCACTGACCTTTTTTCCCTCCACAGGACTCTCACTGATCAGTCTGATTACTCAGTCGGTTATCGCGACTTGACTTTAAGATGCGCTGGTGTCCTGCTGTGCCACAAAGCAGAGGGGTCCAAGAGTGTGGTGATGATCACACAAATCCCACCTCCACTCCACTCCACCCACACATACTGCTACAAGATATAATATAGTGTCAGCACCATAGGTAGTATATAAAGCACGTTGTCAGGGTTAATTAAACATCTTCACCAATGGTTAACCAGCTGCAAGTCCGCCTGCTGAACACACAACGGATTTATGCTGTGGATGATTCAGTGTTTCATTCTCTATTTAAAAATGGGGAGACAAACATTTCTCTGTCTCAGCCATAACTACGCTATAACTATTTCACAATATTATATTAGGAAGGTACCTTACTTCACTACAATTGTAACAGGGTGCAATTGTAACATCTCAAATTTCACTAATCAGAAACAAGATAGGTCCAGGCAACTGTTTTTGTGATGACCCCTTTCTGCAAACCAAAGAAAATGTTTTATCGCATTGTTTTGATAAAACAATTCTTTTCCAGCATTTTTTTTTTCATACAGTCTTTGGATTTTATTTAAATAAATAAAATCTGTCTTGTTTTGATGATCTTTTTGTTGTCTACTCTACGGTCTGAAATCTTTGTTGAATGCTATCTCCATAGTTTCTAGCACGCAGGGTAGCTTGTTGGTAGAGTCGGGTTTAGTTAGCATTAAATTGTGGTGGTATGATTTATTTCTTTGTTTTCTTGTAGGCTACTTTTTCAGAGCTAAAAATAGCATGATGGAAGCATTTACATTAATGTTTATTTTCTAAAGGCACTTTTTGTTTTATGATATTACGGATGGCTATTCATTTGTTATCGGTTTTATATTTTCATAATTATTTATTAATTAAATATACTTTTTGAGAGTTGTGTGTTGGTGTCAATATTAACTCTTTCCGCTTGGTGTCGCTATGGGACCGAACTTATATAGGCCTACTCAACCTCAAACACAACACTTTCCATTAATAACTCTTGGAAAATATCCGCGTGAGTTTTTGCCAATTAGCATTTAAATCATGAGCGTTTTTTATTTTACTCCTGTGTTCATAAAGGAGAAGACCAGAAAAAAATGTAGCTCGATGCTAATTAGCTTCTCAATTAACAGGTGAGACCGGCGGCAAAATGGCGACGTGTTCGGGACATAAACAACAACTGCGTCTACATTTAAATCTAATGTCGAGAACAACGAGAATATTTTCCATTTGGTGAGTTTTTAAGTAAATGCCAAATACTTGGTTTACATTTAGCCTCGCGCAAAGACATGACTGTGATTATGTGTTTCAGTGTGCCGTTTCTCCTCGGCTTACCTCTTTGTGTCACCGGTCCAGCGCCAGCAGGTAAAGTTGAAATATAGCTTACCTCATTCAAAACGTTAGGCAGGGAATAGTCAGGACCCGTGAACTGTGCGGGTCAAGGCAGGGCGTGGTAATTCAGCCATGCTAAATATCATATCCATTTCACATGTATGTAGGCCTACAGAGTTTTATATTTTATTGCTGTTAAATATCCTTCCACAGGGAATGTATGTATATTTCTTTCACATAATTTAAATATAGGGTATGCAGTTTGTATGCAATAAATCATTTTTCACCATAAGCCATGATGACATGGCTAAACATAATACTATAATAACAATATTTTTACTATAATAAATGTCACATTAATGATGAAAGATGTTAATTGTGTCACATTAATGCATAACATAAAACAAATGTATTATGTAAAACAACCAATTTATAATGAATTATTTTTTTTATTTTTTTTGCATATCATTTTTATACAAATACAATAACCTGATTTTTGTATATGTTTCAGTATAACAAAGAAACATCTGAATGATTTAATCGCTATGCATCTTAAGATGGGATAGCGCCTGATGTTATTTGATGGCCCATTCTTTGTTATATTTCTCATGAGTGTTTCATACCAAATGCCTCGAGCGCCACTTCTGGCTCTCTGTTGAGTCCAGCTTCCTCGGCTCGGAGATGCGTTTTGACTTTGAAGGCAAGTTTCTTAATCCTAGTTGAGACAATGTGGAGCAGAGGAGCTCTTGGTTGTAGTTTCTTGATCCTTTTTTTCTCTCCTGGAAACCCCTAGACCAGTATGGAGTCTACCGCCTGACCGATCAAGAGGCCACGCTCTGTGGTTACACCGTCCTGATCAATGATATTGGAGACCTGGTGTTTCGTGCCTCCTTCCTGGCCTGTCATGTCCACAGCGAGGTAGATTGTTTTTCTTGTCCCATAATAATTAGGGCTTTGTTTTGGCAATGACTTCACGATACGCATCACAATTCATGAGTTATGATATCATGAAATATCGCAATACTTTGTGTGATATGATGCATATTGTGTTATATTATATATTACGATATTCAACATAGTTGCCTGAAAATGTAAAAAAAAAAGCTGAAAAACAAGTTACTCTGTTCAATCTGGGTGGTCTTCATATAACACAACACATTATATTGATTAAATTAAGTCAAAACAACCCGCCATTAATACTAGAAACATTTTTTTTTTTACAATATATCGAAATATACATATATCACGAAAATAAATATCGCTATTTATTGCTGTATCGATATATTTTAGCACAGCCCCAATATAATAATATTTGATATGTTCCATTCTTAACAACACATATTTTCTGTGTGTCTCTCTTTCTCTACAGAGAGGTACTGACTATCACCTGCGTCTGCGCTTTGTGAAGCTGCAGGCGGATGGCAGGGTGGCGGCGTACCCCTTCCAGCTCCACTGCTCACTCCAGGAGGGGTGGAGCCCCAGAGAGGTCGTCTGTGAGGAGAACTACATGGAGGTGAATTAACCAACCTGCACTGACATCCCACAATGATTCTCTGATTCTTGTTAGGTTAACTTCTCCTTTTTCTGACTGCGAGGTTCATATCAGCGAATTAACCAAGGAGCTTATATTTCTCCTCCAACTGAATAGAAAGTGTATTTAAGGATGAATGATGTCTAGAAGTTAGGACTAGTTTGGAATTATTCATGAAGAAAAATGAATGTAAGAGATTTGATTTTATAGTGTGTTGGAACATGAAGTCTTACATGTTTTGTAATTGTGAATATATAATACAACATTTAAAAAATCTAATGATAATATAAGTAAACCTCAAACTACTTTTTTCTTTTAATTTGAGGGATTATTTTGTGCTTGGCCTGACAGAGTGTATTGGCAGTTTTATGTGAAAGCATACTTTAAATTTTAGGTGTCCGTCCAGAAGCCTGTGCTAACCGTTACATCACAAAATGAGACTACGGTAAGCAAATGTATTTAGTGTTTTCATATTTATCACTAATATCATGAGCCACAATTCCTAAAATAAGAGTTTAAAATATAATATACTAACAATAATAACACTAGATGCCTCTTTCTCACTGAGCAGGGAGCTGATGAGGCGGACATGGCTGTGATGTTCCAGAGAGCGGACCTCCAGCTCGAGGAAGCGAGGGTCTTCTCCCTGACAGAGGCAGCCGCTCTGGGCTACCATGTCTCACTGCGGGGCTCACACCTGACCCTCCGCTGCCCCTACTACTCCCCTCTCTCACACTCTGTCACGGTACGCAGAGACCATGTAGTTAACTGTTAATTAGACTGTGCAGGATTGTATTTATGAGTGGATACTGTATGTGTGGCTGTTTCTGTGGGGGTTTTTTTTTCAGGAGAGAGGGGGGACTTGGAGAGCGTCAAAGCTATCATCCTGTACCGACACCAGAGCCACCGCTTGGCTGTCGACACCACAGTTGCTTGTACTCTGAGTTAGTGCATTTTTTAATTAGGATTACATTATTTGGCAGAAAAGAAACGTAGTGAAATGTCTCATTCCTCTTCCCCCAGACAAGGCTTCAGCAGATGGGCCTGACCTGCTGTGGGCTGTCCCTTACCCTCTGCCTCCGTTAGTCCACGGTGCATTCAGGGACAGAGGCGTGAGGATAGGAGTGAATGGCCGCACACTGAGCCAGTCTGAATATAAAGAACGGGGATTCAAGATCAGCCTGCAGGAGGGGAGAGTGGAGCTCAGGATTCCTTTAGGAGAACCAGGTGGACACATTAAGGTACACAGGCGAGATGGTTTCCTCACATTTGGCGTCACTACTACTCCCCATTGGGTAAACATGTAAACAACGTTATGATTTGCAGTATGAGAAATAAAATCCATATTTCGGTCATCTTGAATTTTTCCTTTTTTTGTGAAAAAAATCTGATGCATATATCTCTTCAGGCCTTAAAGTTGGAGTCAGAGATATATGGAGAATGCTCTTTGCCCAAATCACTTTTTTCTCAAAGTCAGTAAATGTCTCTTCACAGTCTGGTTGCAGATAATGAGATATTCACTGATTTTTGAGATAATTTTTTTTGGACGACAATTGTTTTCTACAATTGCTCACTCCACCTTTGAACAATACTTCAATTGAAAAGATACTGCTAAATAATAAATAAAAGGAAAAAAAAGAAACTAGCTGGTAAAATTAAAAAAGAAATGTCTCCTTGTGTGTCCTGAGTTTATGTGTTTTTTTTTTCCAGAGTGGCGTGGTGCAGGGACAGTACAGCCACTCCCTGTGTGTGGATCTAGTCGTGATGACGCAGTGGGAGGACAAGCGCTGGCCTCTCACACAACATCGCTCCTTCAGGCTCCTCAAGACTCCACTAGTCCCACAAATCCCATTCTTCACCAACAGTAAGGCTTTTCTTTTTAACTTATTCAATGTATGCATCTTAAATAGAAAGAATTAAAGATTCTAAAGTAGGACTGGGTGATGATTCACTATTGTGTGCACTTTGTCCTCTTGAGATTGAACCATACATAGTGTATGAGTTCATGCAAAAGTAGCATTTCAAAATGACAAAATCCTACATTTTATTTTATGTAGCGGGAGTTAGTAACACCATCATCATTAGAAAATTACCTTAATCAATATAGAAAGTGCAGAATCACCATGCAGCATGGTCCCAATACACTATTCAAATAAAATACATATAACAATTAAATAATATTAAAAACACCCACAATAAAAACAACAATATTGAGTTATTTTAAATTACGTCAAATCGAGCAAATGTATTTAAAAAATCAATGTTAGAAGGTCAAATTCTAGAGTGAAACCGTGAAGTAGGTTTTGAGTCAAGCTTTAAAGATTTAAACATAACTTCTTTAACATGTAATGGTAGGTCATTCCATTCCACAGATAAGGGGTATGGCCGCATGGGGTGTTACTAGACATAATGCTCTACTGGGGCACAGGCCTGAAAACATTTTCTGAATGCCTGTTGTGTGTGCAGTATTAAATGTGCAGACATTGGGGTCAATTAAAGGTGTATTATTATTTTTTTACTAGGCCACAGCCAGATCACTTATCGCTTTCTCTCTCCGTCCACAGTCACAGACCCATCTGAAGGAATGTTCTCCGTCACTCTAGGCCTCTTTGCAGCTGACGTATCCCTCCACAAGGTGATATTAGACGGTGGCGGCGACCTCTTGACCTGGACCAGGAACCAGCCAACTCAGAGTGATGTAGCAGACCTCAGTGTGTCCAGGCTCCCCCACTCCAACGGCAGCCACTCCTACCAGCTTGGTTTCCCATTGCCACACCCCAAAATCATCCCAGAGGTGAGATTCACTGAGCGGTTTAATTCCCTGCGTTCCAAATCTCATTCTCTTTTTTTTCTTCTATTCTACATACTACACCTGACCATAAAAATAATCTAGTTAGGATGCAGTACGCATACAATTGGGACATACTTTTACTTATTTATTTCAACATGACATTGCGCCTTGAACTTGCCTCTTCTTTTTATATCCGTCTCATCCCTGTTGGTTTTCATACGGAGGCTCCGTCGATGTGATGTCACTTCCGGTGCACTCTGGATGGATTGTGGGTCAGAATCGCCCAAATAGCTTGCTGATTTCAACACTAAAAATCTCCACCGGATGTAGTAGGCATCCAGGTATATTTAAGTATGCTGAATCTGACCACAAGAATTGGGACATCCTAAATCTTGTTTTACCTTACTAAATAGTAGGGAAGTATGGGTATTGGGATGCAGGGATTATGTACGGAAATATCTGTATCAGTCTGCTGTCTCATCCCAGAATATAGGCGGTGGCTACAAGACGTACAACCTCTCTTTCACCTTTACACTTAATATCTCACCCAATGGAGAGGTGTTTTACCATCGAGCCACTATAGAGCATGCAGTTGAATTTGCAAGTAAGTATTTTGACCTTCTTACCAGATATAGTCAGACTAGTTGGTGCAGTTTAATAGCAATGGCACTGTGAGAAATATGAAAGGGTCTTTTGGACATTACACCATGGAAACAGTTTCTAGTAGAAACCCAAATTACAATTTTGAACCTGAAAATGAGCATAATATGTGACCTTTAAAGGTGCGGTGTGTAATATGACATCATCATTGGATGTTTAAATAATCCAATGTTTAGCTCTTCCCTCTATATCATGAGTCCCCATCTATGTGCTTCAGCTCCTGGTTTCCCCCAGCTGGAGGGGAAGTGCACAGAGAGCAGCCTGCTGGTGCTGCTGCACCACGGGGCCCAGCTGCAGTGGGAGCTTTTCCTCGGTGAGCGCAGAATGGACTGGGACCTGGCGGGGATGGAAGGGTTTGCTGTGGAGGCAGAGGAGGACTATATGACTGTGGAGATCCCCCTCTACAGCCCCTGGATGAACTACTGGGTGACTGATCAAATAAAATAAAAAAATACTTGATTTAAGTCATCTTTCTGTTGTGGATAAATGAGTTGTTCTTATGAATTCTTTCAAACTTTCCCACCTCTCATTCCCTTTTTCTTACCCTTATTGGAGTCAATCTAGCCTAACACCGCCCGCCTACCTACTTCTGCTCAATTTTCATTTCCCTTCAGTAGTCAGTCTGGGTCCGCGGTATATTCGCGGGTTTTCTCAGCCAGATTTTTGGCAGTCCAATCAGCGAACATAGGGGGTGGCTGAGAACAATGACGTTGAGGTTGTGCGCCAGTTTCAGTTGATGCCAGAAGCCGGCTTATGACATGCGTCACAACCAAACATTATGCAATTGGTTGGCAGATCCAGAGTGGCACTGTGCAGATCCAATAGTTTGAAACTTCAACAGACACCCACCTTCAAGTGAGTTAACGTTTGTCAATTGAGCGATTCCAAACCATCTGTACAAATTAAATTAAGTATGATGGTCTGGTAGGACCAGGCTAGAGTCAATCTGGATCGCACTTTACAATGGGAATGACTTTACAGTTTAGTGTCTGTTCATATGGTGTAGCAGTTTTTCTGTTTTACAGAAATTATTTAATTAGGTTTTTATTTCCCATTCACTCAATTAAAACTAATCTCCCTCTTAATTAATCTGATACCACCTGTGTGTACAATTTGCTTAATGAACTTTCAAGGTAAATTAAGGATTAGAAACACTCCTGAGGTTTTGTTTCTTAAAATCACCTTAATGCAAAGAGACAAATTTGACATGTCAACAATCCTTTGATGAAACAAACCCTTGTTTCTTAACATCAGTGCTTATAAAAGAAAAAAAATTCCAATGTTTGTATTTGATTACTGTCTGATTCACGCTCTCCCTTTTCCCACGCAGGAGACAACTTTGCAGGGTGTCGTCGCTGGAGTGGAAGCGTCTGTTGTGGATTCAAAGTCTCTGGATGTAATGGACCGTCTCGTCCACAAGTGCACTTTCCCTGTTAGAGAAATGCTAGGTACATGCTGCACACTCAAACCCCAAGCATAGAAAGTTTGATGTGTGTCTTTGCACTTTGGTTGTTAAAAACGTCAACGCATTTCCGCTGACAGTATGCTTGCCAGAAGGGAGGATGGTGGCTGTGGTCGACACCACCCACACCATCCCGCCTGCTCGCCCAAACCGAACCACCCTATTGGACCCCAGCTGTGTTCCCATGGAGACAGATAGTGCCAGAGCACTGTACAGCTTCAGTCTGGACTCCTGTGGAACCACTGTTACTGTGAGATGCTTTGAATGTCTCCCAAATTCACAGGGAAAAATGTACGTTGTTGTGACCTCTTTGATGATCACTTTATGTTTCCTCAGACCGAGGGAAATTACCTTGTATATGAAAACCAGATCAGCTACCTTCAAGATCTTCTGCCTTTGGAGGATCCTGTCATACACAGAGATTCTCCATACAGGTGAGATTCTGATGAACTGTCTGAGTCTGTCTTTAAACCAGATCAAAGTGTTCATTTTGTCTTGTTTCAGGCTGACAATTCAGTGTCGCTACCCAGCAAACGAAAGTCGCACTTCTGCTATCCATCGCGTTTTGAAATCTTCCAAGGACCTTTCGCCCATGCACACACAGGTGTGTGTGTGTGTGTGTGTGTTTATAATTTTGATCTGTTACTGATGTTTAATATTTATAATGTTCACATGGGGTTTGTTGTCTTCCACTACAATCAGGTCAAAGAAGACCAACGGTGAATTTGAGGTACAGCAAAACCTTAAATTAGGTATTTAGTTTTGTATTAATCTTATTCTAAAACATTTTTTAATTTGTTACGCTAAATGTTCCACACCTTTAATACCTCCATCTATTTTATTGACAGTGAACAAGGGGGACTTTGTTAGGAACATGATGTTAAACCTCTTGTCTTCTCTTTTCTGGAGTTTCAGTGTGGATCAAATGGACGCTGGTCTCATTTTTGCTGCTACGAGATGTGTTTCTGTATACTGGACATGTAAATGAAATAAATTAGCATTGTTTTGGATAAAATGTAATTAAATCCTTATTGTTAATAATTTATTGTGTCTTCTCTTTGGTGATTATCCTGACAAGATGTCTGGAATTCAATTAAAAGTTTCATATATGATCCATTCTGTGATTTAGATTTTTCTGAATCATCTTCTTCAAATCTCTACTCCTGAAATAGACATTTGGTACTCATTGTTTTTTTTTTACAATAAACTTTTACTTAGACCTACTACTTAGAACTTAGAATGCATTGTGGAGTGAATGAAAACATAATGGACAACACCTCACACCCCCAACACATCCTACTGGTCCTACAGTCAGTTTTAAGTCATCCCATATATTAAAGGTCACCTATTATGCAGAATGCACTTTTTCATGCCTTTTCAATTTCCCAAGCTCCACCTTTCTGAAAACCTGTGTTCAAAAACCCTAGTCAGATTTATTTCCCCTTATGATGTCATAAGGGGAGAAGCCACGCCCCCCAACCTAACCAAGCAACACCTCCACCTGTGATAATCAAACCCACAGATACCATCATATCGATTATTAACAAAAGCCATTTCTGCCCATTGCAATATCCATCTACAATGACTCCCCTCTGTGCTGACTCCTCATATACGGGGCTATGTATGAGGCACATTTTAATGCACATTTTTAATTTTCTTATTTCCATTGGGTGTCTTTTTTTTTTTTAGATATTTTTTTGGCATTTCTATGCTTTATTGATAGTGTAGAGACAGAGTTGAAATGGGGCAGAGAGGGGAGTGACATGCAGAGAACGACCGCGGGCTGGAATCGAACCCTGGTCCGCTGCTGGTCGAGGCCCATGGGGGGGACGCCTTACCAACTGAGCTAAGGGCACCCCCTCCATTGGGTGTCTTTTGTTGATTATTTTTTATTTATTACAACTGTAACACTGCTATTTGTCAGTCTATCTATCAATTCAAGGATATACCAGGGCGGAATCCCTAATAAACACCCAGCTCCCCAGCAGTTTATAAAGGGATCCAATCCATAATGGATCGGCTCCCGCTTATAATGGGTCAACAAGCGACCCGAAGTTGGAATAGGGTTATCACAACCCACAAAGTAAAGGTGGAGTCAGTGATTCAGGAGAATGCTTGTTGTTATACATTTTATTCTGTCAAAATCATTGAATATCTCCTCATGGTCTGTCAACTGTCCATATTGTGTGTGTGCTGAAATAAATCCAGTGTAAATACACAGCCTAGGCTATGTAAACAGGAAATTTACTATGTAGGGCCCCCTTGTTTACATACCTTTTGTTAACGTTCCAATTTACAGAGTCTAGGCTTTGTATTAATACTGGATTTCTTCTCAGCGCACAAATAGTACAGACAGGTAGTGGATCATGAGGTGATATTCACTGATTTTGACAACAAGCTGACTCCACCTTTACCGCAAATTACAATAAAATTATGATTACAATATTGAAAAATTGGTAGTAGGCCCCATCCCGGTATTAAAAACACTGCGTCAGTTCACACAGACATGGCTGCCTGGGAGATTAAAATGGAAAAGAGCCAATATAAATGCAATTTGTTGCTCCTCAGCTTTTCTTCCTGTGTGGTCACTTGATTGTACAGAGATACCTTGATTGCTAATGAGCTGCACATGTGGCTGGTTCGCTTGAGGGCCACTGATTGGTTGCTGCATAAAATAGATAAAAGCTGATGTAGGCAGCTCAACCACATTGTGTCAGTTTGAGCAGGATATTCCCAGCAAGTGGTTCACTTTAATGTGTGTTAGTAAGCGGGTGTAATTTGCTAGCAGCTACGCTAGCTTTAGACACTGCCAACACATCAGCAGCTATGGCAATTGGTTTCTGCCTTAGGTAAGTTACTTTGAGCATCATTAACATGCTGTAAGTTGACTTTAATGCACCTTCACTGTGTGTATGCACTTGACAAAGAATGCTTTTGTCTTGCAGTGCGACCTTGCTCCTGGCTGTGTGGTTAACGGCTAAATGCGATCAAATTCCCGAAGGTGGAGTGAAAATGTCTGCTTACTACACATATTTTTAGATCTAAACTACTTGTTAATACAGGAATTCTTCAAATGGAGTGTTGTGATCGTTACTTCATGATAGCTGTTGACCTCTCTTTCACTGGGAATGAATCTCATTATGAGGCTGTTGGTTAGTCCGGAGCCGATGGTGTGACCTTCAGGGCAAGTGTGGAAGTTCCAGTAGCTTATTTCAATAAGGACACTCCAAAAAAAAAGGCAGTGGCAGATGCCCCCTTTACCCCCTCACCTGTGCACACAACTGACTGACAGCAATTCAAGTGGATTCAACCATATTAACTTTTTTTTTTTTTTCAGGAACTGTTCTTGAGGAGCCCACATTCACGGTGTACCTCGTAGACGTCCCTGCAGACGTGGAGTTGACTGCCGTTTCTTTGAATGGACAAGAATTCACTGTGCCACTTACCAATACAATCTCCTCCACCATCACTGAAATGGTTAATCCCGACAACACTCATGGCTACACTCTGAAGGTGCCTTTTGAGGACCCCGTTGTCATTCGACAGGTAAAGGTGTTGGATTTATTTGTCTGGAAGCATTTTCAGATATCATGCTGTATTCCAGGAAACGATTTGTATTTTCTGATTTCCAGTACTCTAAAGAAGTTGCCGTGATGCAGTACATGCTGGACATCAACTACACACTGACTGCTGTAGAAGAAAATGAGCCTTTTTACCACCAGGAATCAGTCATGGCAATAATGGATGTCTGTAAGTTGCTAACCTTATTTTAGACTTCTTTAATCCTACTTGTGCATGAAGCGGTCATTGTCTTGTATTTTCCAGCCCCTCCAGTCTTTGATGCAGTCTGTTTGGAGTCTGGGATCAGCTTCAGACTGGACCACCGGCCCTTTGACTACATGTGGGAGATCAATATCGGCTCAGAGCCGCTGACCCCAGAGCTAGTGGCCCAGCACGGCTACGTCATGACCAATGACACCCAGAGTCTGCTGCTGGAGGTGCCTCTCTTCACTCATGGCTACGAATACAAGGTGAGATGAGGAACATTATTACTTAAAAATATATTTTAGCTGATTGTTTTGATGCTGGAGATCAATGACTGCTGTATGTGTTTTGTAGGACATAACTTTAGAGGGCTTCTCTGGCACTTTTGAGATCTCCGTGCAAGATCGTGAAACCTCTGAGGTCCAGAGTCCCACTGTGAAGACTTGTCCGTTCAGTGCTACTGAATTCATCAGTAAGAACATCCTGTTTATACTGTAACAGCCGGTTGGATTTTTGCATATAGTTGACGTGATAAAACCATCTCCCCATAGCGTGTTCGGCTGATGGGAAGATGACTGTGGTGGTCGACCTGTCTCGGGCCATCCCAAGTGGAGGAATTCCCGCTAGTGCCAACCTCATGAACCCCTACTGTGGACCCAAAGAGGTAGACGCCACCAGGGCTCTTTTCTCTTTTCCCCTCAACAGCTGTGGATCCACTGTCAAGGTAGTACTACTGTTGTATTCCCTCTTCATTACAATTTTTAAAACCGGTTGGCATGAATGTAAACTTTTTTTTCTTCTTCTCCAGCCCAGTAGAGGGTTCGTGACTGTGACCTATGAGAACGAGATTTTAATTGGCATGAAGCTCCGCTCTTTGAAAAATCCAGCGGACCCCAGCAATGCTATTGACAGGTTTACATTTTAAACCCAAAATATATTGGCTATCTTGATGTGGCTAAACCACAGCTGCAACTCTCTCTTGTCTTTTAGGTTGAGGGTGCAGTGTACTTATCCTGTGGCAGGACTGCATCGCCTCTTCTCTGTACACAGATTTGAGGCTGATGAAGACGGCGTTGGCAGTATTGTGCGTTCTGCATACTCTACTGAAGGTAGGTGGCTTGCTGGTTTGACCACTTCACTCAACATACTGTATCATATGCTGATATTGTATTTGGTCTCCTGCTCTAGAGCCACAGAGTCCCATAATCAAGCCCCCTACTGTCCTTCAAAAGCCAGTACGCACCCAAAGACCTGTCTCCATAAGACCAGGTTACCAACCTCCTGCTCAGCACATTAAAGTCTCAAGCTTTCTGGGGAAGCTTTCTAAAGGTTGGTAGTTGGTAAAACTGTCATTATTGAAGTAAGATTTCTGTTTCTAAAACTTTAATTCTATTCCCAGGAGCTAAAGGATCTTCTCAAGCCAAAGTAAATCCTGCCATCCATTGAATGTCTTCTGTTATTTTTAACTGCAACTTAAACAAAAGTCAAAAAGAATGATGACTCGTTTCATTTGATACTGCACCAACACTACTGTACAGGAAAGACGAGTCCACTCCAATGTCTGGGAAGGGAGTTTTGCACAGTGAAAATGCAGAGCAAATATAGTAAAACCTGATCAAATTGAGTTTTAATGTTCTCATGGGCCTGGCATTGTTGAGCTACCAGCTCCCTTTATCCATATTGAGCATGTGTTGACAAAGCAGCTGTTTTAGGATTTTCTTCTGTGTGATTGTTCCTGCTGAGATACTGAACATTAGCTCTGGTCAAGAGGGAGTCAAAAGTTCTAGACTTGACCCCTTCAAAATTGGGTTTCATATTGGAATCCTTCCCAATGTCTGTTTTGATATCATGTTTTTAAATCACTTGAATTTGAGATGATGCTAGATAACTTGCTGCTTGAAGACCGCAGTGCATTAATGTGGTGACAAGGGGACTGCTAACTGCAGTAACTGACAAGTTAGCTAAAAGAACCATTCCGCTTACAGCACCTTAACACCTGTACATTAGGCAGAAGTTTTTTGGATTTATCATGCTTTTACTTGTATTTTGTATCCTTGGGTTGACCGCATGCTTTTATTTGGAAACTGTTGCTCTCACCCTAGTCTGGCATGACCACTTCCGCCAGCGTCTATTCGCTTGCGGCGGCAAGCTACGCAGCCCTGACGCAGCCCCCTCCTTTTCCGGTTGCTGGCTTTACCCTATTGTGATCCCCCTCAAATTCGGAAAGAATTCGCTCACAGTCAACCCGTGTGCTTATGTGCAGCACGCACGCACACACGCGCGGTGTGAGAAGTCACATTACTGTAGACAGAAATAAAGTGTGGCAATACTTAATAATATTGGCGGCGGTGGTCCGGGACACAGCCTAGCCTAGCTGTCCAACTTCATTGTACAACTACCCCCGGGCAGAAATAAACTCTGGAAAATGAAGCGTGGGGGTTTGAATTGAGCACCGGACCTTATAACCAGCTAGATTAAGATCCGCCGTTCCCTTTCTTTGGTGGGACTATAGTACAGGCATTTTGTGAGAAAATAGGGGTGGACCTCAAACAAATTGCAACAGAAACCATTCCAAATGTTTTTGACTCATGCATATGTAATTAATAACAAACTAAAAGTCTTAAGGAATCCATGTGGTGGAAAGTACTTTTCTAAGGGGTTTCTTAACCATAACTTTATATTAATTTTCGGCTTCCTTAAGTACTGTTTTGTGGTAGAGGGGATATGTGCCAAATTGTTAACCTTTTCAGAAAAGCTTGAAACTTGGTACACTTATACAGTTTGGGGCCCTGAACATTTTCAGATATTTAGCCATTGCAAAATCGAATCATGGTTGCCGTGGCGACCATTTTACTTTCCGCCATAGCCTAATTATGCATTTTTCATCATAACTCCAGAACCAAACATAACACATGGTTACATGCTCCCATTCCGACATGCCGCCATTCCGACATACCGCCATTCCGACAACCCCCCATTCCGACACCTTTTAGTAGGCTAGCCTTTACCGCCATCCCGACTTTTTTTTGTGTGGGGGGGGTTGTGTCTATTGTTTTAACCTTACATGAATATTGCACAGAAGAGAGACAAATAAAAGGTTAGCCTATCCATTCCGACACACTTGTTTCGTGTTCTCCCGCATATTTGTGCCTGCATGCGAATCACTGATAGATTATAATTCCAAAGAGTTGGATTTTTATACAAACTTGCCATTTGAATAAACGTTACACATAATGTAGGCTACACAAGTAGCTCTCTCCCTCATTTGTATTCTTTAAAGTAGCTCTCAGAGGGGGAAAAGGACACACGTAATGTACAATCAAATAGGCTAATCTGCGGCATTGCGGCAAACCTTTATTTGAAACAATTAAGAAGCACTGAAATATCGCACTAGGAGCCCCAATTTTTTTACTTTTTCGTTAGAAAACAATTTTATTTGAATTATGGACTACCTTTGAATAAAGTTTGATCGGACTACAAGTTGATAGACTCCGAAGAGACGGATGATGCCATGTCGAAAAGGAGGGCGAGAGCGAGCGAGAGAGACTGTTATCAGTGCATTAGGGCCTGCTTTTTTCTTTTTTCTATGAGTTTTTATTTGATATGAGAAAAGACCTAAACTTTAGTTAAGTATGGCTATTAAGTCGCGGCAGGCAGCAGGCTGTTTAGCTTAATGTCGTTTTAATTTTTTTTATTAGGCTATGGCTTTCTGACTTGCAAACGTAAATAATTATGTCAGCACTTGATAATATGAGCCCGTTTGTTTTATGCACGGCTAAAAATGGTCCTATATTCCCCGGTCGCAATAGCCTATAGTTTCATGCGCCTAGCTGGGGGCAGAGCCGCTCCAGCCCTGCCCGACTCGCTGGCTCTCCCCGCGGGGGAAGCTCCAGTGATGCCCGGCTCAGTCGCCCTCTCGACCGAGCGAATCTACGAGCGGCCGCCCCCGCCAGATCTGCCTTTTCAGTCCAGAGATTCACTATTCGGCCCGTGCAGGGCAGGTCTTTTGGAGGTTTAAATGTGTTTTCTTTCTTTTAACACTTTTGGTAGGCTAAATAATTCAGCCGACACAGTTAATATAGGCTAACCACCGCATGGACTGCGTTTCAATAAAGCCTCTCATTCTTATTATCCTAAGGGCTTTGATGCAAATTATGAAATCTAAACATTACTGCGGCAGTGATGGTGCGTAAAGGACAGTGCAGTTGGCAAGCTTTCCTCAGCACTAGGCTACCAAGTGGAAAAAAGCCACAGTAAAAGTTGATCGCTTTGTCGATTCATTGTAATTGGAGTGCTGAAACCATGTCAAAATCAAATTGGTGACTACGGGATGATTTGGATGCAGCAGATTTGAATGACACGCTGTCGGGCGGCGGAGCTGCTTGACTCTGGGCCGGGTGCAAGGCAAAAATAAATAAATAGAAGGACTCGGCACATCTCTAGGCTACATAATAGGCTGGCCTGATGTGAAACTTCCCTAAAATATAGGCAATACTTGGCTCGCCAACATAAAACAGACGCACATAGCAGCGTGAACATATTCTCACCATGGGGTGCTGAAAAAAAAGCTCAGCCTGCACTTGTCTCGCAACTCGCTACATTGATAAATAGGCTACAAACTGCACCAATGTAATATTGTTACATGCAGCGGTGGATGGTTTTAATAGAAGACTGGGGGTTTCCCCTACAAGTAGGCTAGGTCGTAAAAAGTCAACACCAGAGAGATTGTATAAAATTGTTTTGACCCAAAATGAGCTTTATTTTCACGTTTTCTTTTTTGGTGCTTGTGTGAGAGAGAAGAGAAAGTTGCATAGGCTATAGCCTACAGAGTGTAGAGAGAGAGAGAGAGAGAGAGAGAGAGAGAGAGAGAGCAAAGTGGCATAGAGAGTAGAGATAGGCAGATATAGGCCTATAGGCTATGTCGGAATTTATATGTCGGAATGGCGGTACGTTTAAAAAAAAAAAAGTACTCCAACAATTAGACGTCAATGTCGGAGTGGCGGTATGTCGGAATGGAAGGCGGTCCCCATAACACATAATTAGTGATGTCTACCCCTATGTTTTCATGGTCAGGGATTACAATGATACCACATACAACATCAGAAACTATTCAGGTGAATAGTTAAGGGTGAATTCAATGATTTTGCGGAAATTAAATCAGTAGTCTTAGAACATCAAAGTGACTTTTTCTATGTTGCATGAATGTTGTGTAGACTTTTATAAACTCAAATGTTGTTCATTAACCCAGACCCATAATAAATAATGATAAAATTAATAGATAACCACTTTTTATATGCCACCAAAATAGTTGTGAATGAATATATATGTCTATGGAGGTCAGGTCATATTATGCCTGGACTACTAAGCAGCGGTGTTTTAGCGACGGGGAAAGATTCCAACGGCTTCCACTATCACCTAGCAACTCTTACGGCTACTTGCTGCAGTTGGTGTAGCGCTCACAACGTCAAAACCCTGTTCTGCCTGTAAACAGACGGACTACGGCTCTGACTACAGCGATAGGAGGTGGTGACAAGTTCTCGAATGCTAAAAATTCTACTCGACCGCCGTAGCCTTGCCTCTCAACCACCGATGATAATGTTACCAGAGATAACACTACGTGGCTAGTTAACTCCGGTTAAGTTATCCCGTGAGCTCCTCGGGGGCTAAATTGTATGGTGTCTTGACATGCTGGTTAGAAAGCAACACACTATGTATATTCCTTTTGTCTTTAATAGTTTTTGTGTGGCGTTTGCGGGTTTAGCCATTTCTCTGACAGTCTCTGGACGTGAAGACGTTCCATCAAAATAAGTCCCCCCCCGGCACTATTTTGCAAGACACCGCTGCTGCTTCCCGGGGTTAGCCCCGCCCTAGATGATTGTGATTGGTTTAAACAAATACAAACAGGCTAGCCCAGTTTCCCCCGGTTTCCCCACCCGAATAGACGGCTCTAAACAGAGTGCTTCCAGACCATACTACTTGCTGTAGTTTGGTCTGGCTTTGCGAGACTACTCTCACCCCAATACTCAGCATGTTCATGTATTTAACCATTACTTCTCATGTTGTCCACCTCTCCTTTCGGCATCAGCAGGATCAGGGTTTGAGAGCACATGCGGGGGATCAAGGTAAGTAGTGTAAAGAGAAGTTAAATGGGCCCCACTGGATAGAGACCACACAAAGACAATGTTGCAGGGACAGCCAAGAAATGTTGAGGCAGAAGTAAATTTTACTGTTGTAGTTGTCACTCAGACCATTTAACAGTTGGACAAGTGGACACTGGCAAACATTTGAGTTGGACTACAGTATGTACATCATGCTCTTAATGCTTTGCATCCACAGTCATTGTGTTCATGTGACAAGTTTTACATGTGCATGTGTGGTAGCCGAATCCCCCATGGCTTGACAAAGACGAGAGGTAGTAGACTGGACTTATCATCAGTGATCAGGTTTATTCAGAAGGAGATTCCATCAGACATACAGAGGATTTCAGAGTGAGCATGATAGCAGCAGGCTGAGGCCGCAATGGCACTCTCGTTGCTAGTTAGAGGACCCGTTTATATCTGTGTGTGGGGTGTATCATGTGTTCTTAATATCTGCAAATAGACATATCGTTTCATCACAACAAGTCAAGCACATGTCCTTACAGGGATCTGACCTTAACCTTTAGATTCTATTTGCTCAGCAAAACCTGAAATAGAGGCTATTCGAATCTACAACATTCCTCCATTTAGAATTAAATAATTCTACCAAAACAAGATGTAACCAAACATATTTGAATAGCCTAACAGAAACCTCCAACAAAACACAGAAACACTCTTTATGAGTGAAGTAGAATACAATGCATAGATGAAAGCATTACTGCAGTAAACTACATAAGAAAGGGACCAACAAAGCAACTGCTTAAACACAGAACGAAGATAAAAAGAGAATAGGGTGCGAGAGCCCTCTGCAGCCGAAACTCAAGAGTCTCAAGTTCAGATATTTTTAGCCATGGTCAGCTTGCATGGGAAATGTAGTCCATCCAACTTTGGCACAGAAGAGGGTCCTCCATTACATAGCTGGCAGACTCCGCCAGACGTGGCCAGCCGCCCAGGAAAGTCCAAGATGGTATGCGGTTGGCATGCGTGTGGCCATCTCCGTTATCAGCCATGACCACGGAATGCACTTGCGACAGCGCGGGGGCCGTAACCCGAGCATTCAGCTTACTTGATGACAGACGTTGGTCTCCAATCTACTTCCTCAAGTTCTGTAGCGTACATAAAGCACAGAGCGACTTAACAAGCTCGAATCCAGTCCAGCCTTTTTCCCAAAGTCTTAGTCAATAAAACGTGCACACGGTTCTTTGTTATAACAGTGGAACTACGTGGATACCTGGCCATAACGGAGCCTCTGTGAAGTCCCCAGACCGGACAATCATGCCGTGCCCTTGACCTTGACACAGAGCACTTT
The DNA here is from genome assembly GCA_026929865.2 of Hyperoplus lanceolatus. Taxonomy (NCBI): domain Eukaryota; kingdom Metazoa; phylum Chordata; class Actinopteri; order Uranoscopiformes; family Ammodytidae; genus Hyperoplus; species Hyperoplus lanceolatus. The sequence continues at coordinate 13,987,542 of CM049417.1, read as the reverse complement.
CAGCCATTTACACATTATCTCCCATCGCAGTTTTCAGTTACTTTTAGATACTGGAACAGACAAGCACTTTAACAGCAACAGTCCATCTGATCTCAATCCACCAGATGTGTCCCGAAATGTACAGGTAGTCTCATCATCAATGTTCCTGTTATATCCTGTTCGTGACGCCAATTGTGGTAGCCGAATCCCCCATGGCTTGACAAAGACGAGAGGTAGTAGACTGGACTTATCATCAGTGATCAGGTTTATTCAGAAGGAGATTCCATCAGACATACAGAGGATTTCAGAGTGAGCATGATAGCAGCAGGCTGAGGCCGCAATGGCACTCTCGTTGCTAGTTAGAGGACCCGTTTATATCTGTGTGTGGGGTGTATCATGTGTTCTTAATATCTGCAAATAGACATATCGTTTCATCACAACAAGTCAAGCACATGTCCTTACAGGGATCTGACCTTAACCTTTAGATTCTATTTGCTCAGCAAAACCTGAAATAGAGGCTATTCGAATCTACAACACATGCAAATGACTTTGTCTACATTTCAGCTCAGTCCTCTACTAGCCCTACTGCATCCATTTAAGTTCAATGTATTCATTTGTTTTCTAATGTTTAACTGTTCAGGACACAGTAAGAATACTTTGAAATGAGGTAGCTGCCATCATAAATTGCATGTGACAAAAGCACACAGTATTGAATTGTATTTTAAAGTCCTTACCAATACCCAGCCCTTTTGGCAAGTAAGTTCAGGAATTTGCCTACTATTATGGCATGCGCATGTGGTGTTTTATTCAACTCGATGACAAGTGAGTAAGATTTAACATATTTAGCTTCATTGTTTAAAAGACAAATCACAATAATATATGCAGCAACTTGCAATTGTGTTGATCTTAGCTCCTGTAAAAGAAAATCAAAGATTAGAAACAAAACATTATCAAATAAAGCAAACCAACCTCTTAGGGATATTCTGTAGGAAGTTGGAAACTTTGATTTGCTTGACAAGAGGTCAGTAAGCAGGTGTTCTTGAGACAGGTCTTAGTGGGCGTCTGGTGGTGGGTACGGGCTTTTGAAGGCCAATAGTGGGCTCGATCGTGGGACTCTGTGGCTCTAGAGTAAGAGACCAAATTGAATATCTGCATGACACAGTATGTTGAGTGAAGTGGTCAAACCAGTGCGCCATGTGCCTTCAGTTGAGTACGCACAATACTGCCAACACTGTCGTCACAGTCAAATTGGTGAGAAGAGGTGATGCAGTCCTTCCAGAGGATAAGTACACTGCACTATCACCCTAAAAACACCAAGATGGAGTTACATTCATTAGCAGCTGTGGGATAGAAAATAGGCAAAATATTTTGGGTTTAAAATGTATACCTGTCAATAGCATTGCTCGGGTCCACTGGCTTTCTCAGCGAGCGGAGCTTTTTGCTGAAGAAACTCCTACTCATAGGTCACAAACTCTCTACTGGGCTGGAGAAAAGTTTACATTCATGCCAACCCATTTTAAAAATTGTAATGAAGAGGGAATATTCGTAGCCATGAGTGGAGAGAGGCACCTCCAGCAGCAGACCCTGGGTGTCATTGGTCATGACGTAGCCGTGCTGGGCCACTAGCTCTGGGGTCAGCGGCTCTGAGCCGATACTCATCTCCCACACTTGGAGAAAAAAAAAGAAAAAAAAAAGTTAATGTGGTTGAATCCACTTGAATTGCTGTCAGTCAGTTGTGTGCACAGGTGAGGGGGTAAATGGGGCATCTGCCACTGCCTTTTGTTTGGAGTGTCCTTATTGAAATAAGCTATTGGAACTTCCACACTTGTCCTGGAGGTCAAGCCATCGGCTCAGGACACAAACTAAGTTTTTCCCTCCATGGGGTACTCTAGTAGCACATGAGACCCTCCCTTCCATTTGAAAGGGTCCCTTTAGACACCAAGATCACATTAGAGGGACACATGCACAGGCCTCATGACCCCAGTTGGGCCCAACATTTGTTCACATGGAGGAGGTCATTCAGTCTATGGACAGTACATAGAGACTCACGGTTTTCAGTAAAGACAGGGTGTGACAGCAGGGGAGTGAGCAGTGTCCTGTGCAAGCGAAGTCTGGTGTCAATGTTATTGACATCCACCGAGATCTGCTCCAAGTAGAGATCAAAGATGAACTCATAGAGGTCGCCAGATACAACACTCTGAAAAAGTGAAGGAAAAAACAGTCAGGTCAACATACTACCAAATTAAATTACCATAATGTGGTACTACATTAAACATTACAGACTATGTATTTGTGTCACTGCCTATTGACCTTCCTGTATGCTCCTTCAGCATTATAGGGGATGCTGATCTGAATTGTGGTGTTGTGCTTCTCCACAGTGTAGCCTCTCTCCTCAGCAACCGACTGCTCCACAAGGTCACCATTGACGCCAATGTTGACCAGACACTAGTGGGTGCAAGACCTCTGGAGTCTCCCTAATCATGTAACCAGTATCTTCATGCGATACTTCATCTGTTGGAGACAATGTTTTAGCGTCACTTGATATTTAACGAGAAAAACAAAAACATAATGATAATACTGACCCACGGAACAAGCAGCCACCAGGTCGACCATGAGGACAACCCAGCTTTGTCTGGAGAACAGAGTAGCATGGACCACCTCTACTGGAACACCATTCACCTGGAGAGACACTCCAAATCACAACCCTGCTCTAGACCAAATGCTTTACAAAAACAGATCATGCATTAGTGCTTTACCTCAGTGCTGATGGAGTCAGGTTGTCCATACGGTGTACGAAATACTAGCCTTCCGTCTGTCAAGTCAAACACATAGCCCTTCTTACGAGCTTCAGAGAGAGCCATGGGCATCAGATTCACCCTCTTGAACAGCACCTGCCAGTCTGATGTGGCAGAGGAATAGGCCTGGGGAGAATTGAAAGAGAGTCAGCATACAAACAGCTATTTTACTGTATAGGCTTATTTGTTTGCATGATATTCCAGACATTAGTCAAACATACAGTTTGGACAGTAGCATCCCAGTCCCGTTTCCTTGTCCCAGTTGGACAGGCCACATCACTCTTCACAGACACCTACCAAGAAATCAGGGTTAGCAGATGTTTGACAGTCCTAAAAAAGGTAAGATGTTGAGGGAGAAATTAAGCTTACTTCCATGTAGTTCAGTTCACATGTAACCTCTCTGGGAGAGCAGAGGAGAGCGGGAGAACAGGTCTTGTTCAAGGCATAGGTGATCTCCTTTCCGTCGAGATAATGTTAAAGTTGGATGTGAACACTTTGTCATTCTGAGAAAAGAATAACCCATGAGAAAATATATTTTCTCCCCACCGACAGGTCATATCTAATCTCATGGGTTGTTTGGATAAATACTTGGTTGTCAGTGACAGCTGAAGTACGAGGTTTTGAGCTCCATGTGGTACGGTTGAGGGAGAACACCGACAAGTGTAGCCACACTCTGCTGCATACTGCTTAGTGATGGGGTACACACCTCCTGTCTCATCTGGAAGACTGTCACATTAGTTTGGTCTGCTTTAACACCATTCTCTCATTCTTTTGTGAGTATATGGTCAGTCCGACACATGGTTGCTGACTCACGTTGTAGCCATTGATTATACTTTGCAGGGCTTACCAACAGCCTCAAAATGAGGTTTATTCCCAGTGAAAGAGAGGTCAACAGCTATCATGAAGAATCGGTCACGACACTCCATTTGAAGGACTTCTGCTTGAACAAACAAGGGTGAGTTTAGATAAAAAAAACATTGCAGGAATGACTGCAGGCATGCGCCTCAGCAGAAATTGTCATTCTTACCATTGGGAATGTGGTCACAATTTGCAGTTGACCACACAGCCAGGAGCAGGGCCACATTGTAAGACAAAGGCATACTTTGTATATAGTGCAAATATAGTACAGGTGCATTAATCAATATAATTTTATGTCATGTAAATGAACCTCAATGTAACTTACCTAAGGCAAAATCTATATGCCATATAGCCACTGATGAGTTTGCAGTGTCTAAAGCTAGCATAGCTGCTAGAAAATTACATCTGCTAACTAACACAAGCTAAAGTGAACCACTTGCTGGGTATAGTCTTCTCAAACTGACACAATGTGGGTGTACATCCTACATCAGCTTTTATAGTACATTTCTTCATCATCCAATCAGAGGCCCTCAGGTGTTGCAGCCACATGTGCATCTCGTTAACAATCAAAGCATTCCTTCAATCAGTAGCAGGTAAGATTTGACCCTTCTTTCGCCACCATGGATTAATTACAGGACCATAAAAGCTGGTGTAGCTGTGTAGCACACATTCAGTTTGGCCAGCATAGCCTAAGCAAGTGACTTTAGTGTCTGGTGGTTGACAGGTGTAGTTTGCTAGGCTTGCTGTAGACACTGCCAACACAACAGAAGCTATGGCTTTAGGGTTTTTCCTGTGGTAAGTACTTCAAATGGCATCTTAACACTACTAAGTTTTAATTGTGATGACATTATTGCATGCCAGAGACGTATGCTTTTGTCTCCTAGTGTGGCCTTGCTTCTGTCTATGTGCTCAACTGCAAAATCTGCTGGCATTCCCGATGGTAATTAGACAAATGGCTCATTGACCAACAATCCTTCATAAATGCACATCCATATTTTTCTTTAACCTTAACTTGTTTGGGCATACAGGAGTTCTTCAAATGGAGTGTCATGATCGTTTTTTCATGGTAGCTGTTGATCTTTCCTTCACTGGAGAGAACCCGAGCTTTGAGGCTGTCGGTGAGTAGCCTACTGCATAGTTTTGTCCTGCCATAATCAATGAACTAACTTCAGTTCCAAGTTAGAACAACTCCAAATAAGAACAGGTTTGTTGTAAACTAAATGCTTAACGAATGTTGTTCTTCTTCCAGACGCAACAGGCGTGTACCCCATCACTGAGCAGTATGCAGCAAAGTGTGGCTACACTCTCAGTGTTCTCCCTCAACAGGGCCATGTGGAGCTCCGAGCTTCTTACTTCAGCTGTCACACTGACAACAAAGTACATGCAAATGAAACGCAAAACGGTTTAGTTTGTCTACATGGCCACACAAAATAAATTATGGTTTTCTACTTGGACTTTTTTTAGGACGACCAAGTATTCACATTCAATTTCAACCTCAATATAACACATGGAGAGGCCGTCACCTATGCCTTGAACAAGGCCTGTTCTCCCGCTCTCCCCTGGTCTCCCAGAGAGGTTACATGTGAACTCAACTACATGGAAGTAAGCTTGTTCACAATTTGCATTATTTTACTTATGGAAAAGTTGCAGATGGCAAACTAATTCTGGCTTATTTCCAGGTGTCTGTTAAAAGTGCAGTGCCCTGTCCATCTGGGACAATGAAGGACGACTGGAATGATCTAAAACCCGTATGTTTCAGATCTCTGAATGAATTTCAGGAAGTGCTTCTCTTTTATAACATTTCTCTTTAAACCTCTCTACAGGCTCATAGCTCAAACACTTCAGACTGGCAGGTGATGTTTCAGAGAGGGGAGGAGCAATTGACACCCATGGCTCTCTCTGAAGCTCGTAAGAAGGGCTATGTGTTTGACTTGACAGACGGAAGGATTGTATTTCGTACACCGTATGGACAACCTGACTCCATCAGCACTGAGGTAAAGCACTAATGCATGATCTGTTTTTGTAAAGCATTTGGTCTAGAGCAGGGTTGTGATTTGGAGTGTCTCTCCAGGTGAATGGTGTTCCAGTAGAGGTGGTCCATGCTACTCTGTTCTCCAGACAAAGCTGGGTTGTCCTCATGGTCGACCTGGTGGCAGCTTGTTCCATGGGTCAGTGTTACCATCTTTACTCTTTTGTTTTTTTTCTTGTTAAATATCACGTGACGCTATAACATTGTCTCTTCAACAGATGAAGGATTGTATGATAAGACTGGCTATATGATTTGGGAGACTCCGGAGGAACTGCACCCACTAGTGTCTGGTCAACCTGAGACACGGGTTGGCGTCAATGGTGAATTTGTGGAGGAGAGAGGCTACACTGTGGAGAGAGGCTACACTGTGGAGAAGCACAACAACACAATTCAGATCAGCATCCCCTATAATGCCGAAGGAGCATACAGGAAGGTCAGAAGAGGGAAAACACTTAAGAGCTGTGATTCAGAGATGCACACTTTGCTTGGATGCCTTAATTGTTCATTGGCTGCATTGGTCAAACAAACATTACAAGGTTATCTTTGTCACTGTAAAATCATTTGGTATAATTGGTGATAACGGGATGTTTAAAGGCATACATTATGTGACTGCTGCTGCATTTAACACATTCCTCCTCACAAAATGCAGTTCAAGGTGTATAATGTGGGGACAGTTATTGTGGTCTACTTTCTCAATTTAGAAGCATAACTTACTAAGAACAGAAACTTATACAATGTAACTCACAGCAAAATGTAATTGTTGGGCAAATATTATTCACACATTACATGCGTCTCTTGCAGAGCTTACTGGACGGCGATCTCAAAGAGTTTTACATCTTCCATCTCCACCTGGAGCAAATCCTGGTAGATGCGGATAATGCAGAGACGAGGTTTCGGATTCAAAGGATCCTGATCACTCCCCTGATGACATGCCCTGTTCTCATTGAAACTCAAACTGTTCCTGAAGAGAATGCATTCACGGTCTACCTCGGCAATATCCCGGAAGACATCACGTTGACTGCTGTGCATTTGAATGGATTTGAGTTTTCAGTGCCATCTATGAATGAAAGCTATCCTAACATCACTGAACTTGTTCATCCCAACAACACTCATGGCTACACTCTGACGGTGCCCTTTGATGCCCTTGTTGTCTTACAGCAAGTAAGTGCTCTTGAAGTAGGCTAACTTTTGAGCATTCCCAACTTTTTTTGGTTAGTCTTTCTGAGCTCATTTGTCATTGTCTTATGTTTTCCAGTTCTTTAAAGAAGCTGCAACTCTTAAGTACACACTCAACATCAACTTCACACTGACCGTGATGCCTGAAAATGAGAACTTTTACCACTTCACATCAGTTGAGGTGTGGTTCACAGATGTCTGTAAGTCATTACATATTGAAGATCACAATTATTCTTTGTATTGAGTGAGCAGAGTAACCTATTTTGTCCTTTCCAGCCCCTCCAGTCTTTGATGCTGTCTGTTTGGAGTCTGGGATCAGCTTCAGACTGGACCACCGGCGTTTTGACTACATGTGGGAGATGAGTATCGGCTCAGAGCCGCTGACCCCAGAGCTAGTGGCCCAGTACGGTTACATCATGACCAATGACACCCAGAGTCTGCTGCTGGAGGTGCCTCTCTATACTCATGGCTACGAATACAAGGTGAGATGAGGAGCATGACTTCTTAAAACATATTTTAGCTGATTGTCTTGACGCTGGAGATCAATGACTAAGCTATATGTTTTATAGGACCTGTCATTGGAAGGCCTCACTGCCACTTTTGAGATCTCCGTGCGAGATCGAGAAACCGCAGAGGTCCAAAACTCCACTGTGAAGACTTGTCTATTCATCACTGCGGAAACTATTAGTAAGACTGTCTGGCTTGTTTTACTGTGACAGTGGGTGGGGTTTTGCACATAGTGGACGAATGCTAAACGTCTCTCCATAGGGTGTTCGACTGATGGGAAGATGACTGTGCTGGCCAACCTGTCTCGGGCCGTCTCAAGTGAAAGGGTTCCTTCTGAAGCCCACCTCATGAACCAACACTGTGTCCCCAAAGAGGCAGACGCCACCAGGGCTCTGTTCTCTTTTCCAATCAACACCTGTGGATCCATAGTCAGGGTACTGCTGTCTACCAAACTAAAATTATTATTTACTTGGCCTAAGATTTAACTAGTGACAGACTCTAAACAAATAAAAAATAAATCTTGTGTATATATATATATATATAAATTTTATTTATTTATTTTTTAGCTTGGCAAGGAAAATGTGAGCTATGAAAACGAGATTTCCTTCAGACATGCGCAACGCTTCGGGACTGATCCAGCAGACTCCTGCAATGATATTGACAGGTAAACATTTGAAACCCAAACGTTTGTGGCTATTCCTCCATGTTCCCTCCCTCGACTTCTACTGAAAGCAAACTCTTCCCTCTTTTCTCTCAGGGTGATGGTGAAGTGTACATATCCTATATCTGGACTGTTTCGCCTCTTCGCTGAGTACAAGTTTGAGTCAGACACTGAAGGAGTCGGCAGCATCAGTCACACTACTGAGCCCACAGGAGCAGTGGCGATTCCAGGATATTCTGAAGGAGTCTGTAACACTACTGAGCCCACAGGAGCAGTGGCGATTCCAGTATATTCTGGAAGGAGTCGGTAACACTACTGAGCCCACAGGAGCAGTGGCGATTCCAGTATATTCTGAAGGAGTCGGTAACACTACTGAGCCCACAGGAGCAGTGGCGATTCCAGTATATTCTGAAGGAGTCGGTAACACTACTGAGCCCACAGGAGCAGTGGCGATTCCAGTATATTCTGAAGGAGTCGGTAACACTACTGAGCCCACAGGAGCAGTGGCGATTCCAGTATATTCTGACTGGGGTAGGCAAAGTGGGCCACAGACCTAGAGTGGGGTTGCCATCGCAACCCTGAATGGATGGCATGTGATATGTTTTATAACCTTTGCAAAGGTGATTTATAATCCCAAATCCCCCAAACATTATAGTATTGTTTGTCAGAAAACTAAACCCCTGTAGGGGGTCTGGGTGCATATCCCCCCCCCCCCCCAGAATATTATTTTTTGGGTTTTTAACATGTAGTCAACGCATTCTGGTGAAGAGAATAAAGGAAAATGTCAACATTTGTTGTTCAGATGAATAGTAAATCGAGCAAAACACCAGAACTTGCTAGTTGCTTAAGAACTGGACTGGCTGGACATTTACTAATGTTATGAGGGCTACTAACCAAATATCAGGGAATACTTATAATAAATATAATTGAAATAAGCCTACATACACACAAAAAAAGAAAATATAATTGTTTTTAAATTCAGATTTAAAAAAAAAAAAAAAAAAAAAAAAAATCTGCCCTTACACATGCATGGGTGGCACACACACTTATGCAGTTTTCAAGACCTATCCTGACCCACAGTCCTACCCATTACTGTAGTAGTTGGAAATTGCAAACTGGTCCCATATCAGTGGATTAGCTGCCAGCATTGATTGATTAGTGTGTGTGTGAACATGGCCAACAACCAGATCAGAAAAAAGGTAAGGAAGAAAAAAATAAATACATAGAATCTCTGAACTAGGCTATTTATCAGAAAAAAAAATCAGATCTGGGGGTGCTATGCCCATCAAGTTTACTGCCACCAGTGTGACTGAATGGAACCTGTAAAGCGCTGTATAAATTCAATCCATTATCATTTCTTCTGTGTTCTAGCTCCGAGTCCTGCCATGATGCCAATGGCAGTGCTTCAAACTACACTTCCTCCCACAAGAAGACCTGTCAAACACATGCCTGCCTTCCACAAACTACCTCGCTTCATCAGAGCTCGCAATGTTACCAATGGCATAAAAAGAGGTAAAAACTAAAATAATTAACTCTAAATTGTTTTTAAATGTGAAAATCTAATTTCTCTACCCTATCTCTTTACAGGATTGCATAGATACTCATTCTCTCCAAATTTGTAGGAAGTGTAAATTGTTTTGTTTAATGAAAATGTTGACCTTAATAAAGCTTTCTTAAAATAACTCTTGTATGTATTGAGACTTCAAAAACCTATTTCACTGACAAATGGTAATGTAGACACCAGAAATGGAAAAACTTCCATTTGCAAACTGTGTGGGAGTTTGAAAGGGAATTGACAACCTTAAATTATTTTACTTCACTATATTATCTGGCATCAAGTTACCCCGCAAAGTTAAGGTTCTAATCTTTAGCTTTGATTACGGCACATCGAGGGCTTGGAGCGAAAAGGGCGCAAGTGACATTTTCAGAATTTTACAGGAGAGCAAAAACAAACTTTTTTTATTGATCGTAAATATTTAATAAACAGCATATGGAAGCAATCTCTACATTAATAGAGATTAGGCTTCAAGGAATTCATATTTTAGAAGAGAATATATATTAAAATAAAGTGTTTGTGGTGTCCATATTTTCTCCATATGTGGGTATGTCAAATTCTCCAAACATATTCAAAACACTTTTTCTGTGGCATAAACAATGGTCTTTTCTGCAATCCCTCCATATTGTCAGCTCTTTTAGCCTATTTATGATGCACTTATGCCTTTTTTGCTCAACTCAACTGAAGGGTTTCACTTACGCCTTTATGTTTTCAGTCTTTATTTAAAAATGGTAAGTGACGTTGTTCTTTTACCATTTGATAGAATTTATCAAGACCTATAAAAATTTTTTTGCTAAATATGTCACTTTTGATCCAAGCCCTCAACATATTCGCTGTAACACATTTTGATAAGCTTTATTTTGCACATAAGGTTGCTTAGAACCTGAACAACTGAAGTGACCCCAGATCATACTGTACACTGCCACACATACAGTAGGCATGATGGGCGCATCACTTCAGCCACCTCTTCTTACCCTGATGCACCAATCACTCTGGAACAGGGTCAATCTGGTCTCAGACCACACAGCCTTGTTAATCTGTATGCTCCCTGGCAAATTGAAGCAATGTATCCTGGTAAAACCGACTAAGTGGTTTTCTTAAGTCTACACATCTGTATAGTCAATATCTCTTATTCACATTGAGCATGTGGAAAGGCTAAAATGTATTTTTAATAATTTGTTATGGGGATAATTTCCTCCGTCCCACTTTACCAGTGGCATATTGGTAAAGTGGGACAGCAATTTAATGGGTATAACTCCTTCAAAATGTACTTGGACTTTTGTCCTTATTGCAAAAGTAATTTAGTTATTCAAGTAAGATATAGGCTACTTAATTTAAGATATTCTAGTAGTCAACATGCTAACCAGATATCACCATGTGCTACAAGAGCTTGAGGTTTACTTGTTTGTTCTCGTTATTGAGGTTATGTCTTGATGAATAAGACCTAATGTATATTCAATATTTACAAAAAAAATCACAGGTAATTTATCCCCCTTTAAAAATGTACCGTCCCACTTTAACAATATTCCTTGAGTAATAAAATTGGTATTTGGTCAGTTAGGGTTTGTGGCATAACCCCTTCTGTATTTGGAATGTTTTTCTATTTAGATTTTTAAATTAAGAAAGATAACATTGGTTTACAAAAGGTATGTTTAGTCGCTATAACATATGGGATTAAGATTATATTGTAAACTGTAAAACTGTCCCACTTTACACATTTTCACCCTGCTCATTCCAAATTCCTGGGGTTTACTGGTGCATTAATGTGTACAATACACTAAAGTTGCAGTTTGGTAGCCCATAGTTAATTCTGGAGTCGCAATTGGGTTTATTACCAATACAAGTGAGTGTGCTGTATTCTGATGGGGCACACAAACGGTACATGGTTTAAGGCAGGTCAAAGAATAAAAAAAGTGCAATAAAATTGAGGACAAATGTTCAATTATATTCAATAGGAAGAGCTAATCTAAAACATGCAAACAGTTAAGGATGTAATAGGCTGATGTAATTTAGGGCTGCAACTAACAATGATTTTGATAATCGATTAATCTGTCGATTATTAATCGATTCGTGTTTTGGCCCGTAAAATGTCAGAAAATGGTGAAAAATGTTGATAAATTTTCCAAAGCCCATGTTGACTTCCTCAAATGTATTTTTATGTCCAAAACACAAAGATATTTCAGTTTTCTGTCATAATAGGATTGAAGAAACCAGAAAATATTCACATTTGAGAAGCTGAAATCAGAGAATTCAGATTTTTTTTATAAAAAAATTACTTGAAACGATTAATCGATTATCAAAATAGTTGGCGATTATTTTAATAATCGGTTAATAATCGATTCGTTGATTAATCGTTGCAACTCTGTAATTATTTTAGGATATTTTAAATTAATAAAACGTGTGTCAATGGAAGGGGATACAAGTCAGTGAGTGGGAATCAGGACCTTGTGACTGATCAATTAATTTAAATAATGCTAGGTAGCTTTATCAATAGGCCATTTGCTTAAAGTAGTAGTTAGTGGGGCAGAAGTAGGACTTTTGGAAACCTAGCCTACAGTTACTTGTAACTGTTACTTGTATTACAGTGTGGTCATTAATTCTGATCAGTGAAATGAACGGGGTTTCTTCGGTCGATCAGCAGGGGGCGCTCGATTGCAGCTGTAGCACAGACATGACGGCGAATGTTTATATTTGACTTTTTCCTCTTTTGATACCAAAATGTCAGGTAACCAACTCACTAAAAGCCATTTCTTCTGACTCTTTTCGATTGACACACATCTAAAAGAAAAGACAAAGCCATGAACTACAATGCAGGACAATGCCTCGTGAGTTTGTATTTATTTTTTTTATATCATATTCGCTTTCTAGTCCTTAAACATTTGATTTTTTTAGGACCAACACAATAGTTGTCCTGTGTGCACGTGTCTCCTCTAGCAGCCCTCCAGGCAGCCCACCATGCCCCCCCTCTCCAGCAGGACCCTCCACCACCCCTCCTTCATGCCTCTCTACATGGCTGCGAGCTACGCGCACCATCACACGCCCTGCTCCTGCTGCTTCCAAACAGGTGAGTGTCGGCCCCTTACCTACCAGCTCCGTCCAGCTTATGTGCACACCTCGCCTACTTCTCACTGTACCATATCTCCCCAGTCCGTCCCATGGTCCCGTCAGAGTGTTTCTACATTGACCCCACCATGAGCTGCGGAAGGCGGATCCCCAACACAGTGAGCGAGCTGAGGGTATGTTTGTATAGTGAGTAGGCCTACTAAAATTATGGATAGGCCTACCCCACCAGCATTCATGCGATTTCGTCCCTGGAAGACACCATAAACATGCTTTCATAAAATGGTATGTTCTAAAGAGAAAGCATAATTAAGGCTATAGGTAGGCCTACATCTAAAAATAAATGAATATCATGGAACATTTCGTTTTAAACCAAAGGGTGAAACTTTCGGAGGCCTAGGTCATGCTTGATTCATTACACAGAGTGAAATATTTCAAGTCTTTTGTTTGAATTAGGATGATTGCAGCTCATGAAAATACAGCATCTCAAAATAGCCTATTGCAATACCAATTTTAATTGAAAAAAAAGTATTTAAATTTATTAATAATTTTGAAATATTGCATACAAACAAAAACTTACCACTAAAAAGCTTGCAGAGATGATAGGGGTCCCAGGGCCAGGGCCACCCATAAGGGGTAGAAAGTGGGAAAGCTTTCTAGGGCCCAGCCACCAGGGAGGGCCCAGAGAGAAATAAATAAATAAAAAATAGCCAACCTTTATTATGAACGCTATATTCGCAAGATAACTTTCTATAATAAAAGAAAACCTTTTATTCATTGTTGCTTGGGTAAAATATATCACATTTTATATTGAAAAACTAAAAATATCATGGGTAGTTTTTCAACCAAAACAAGTGTTAGCTATGTATTGATGATGAGCAAGCTAACCTAGCAAGTTCAGTGATGCCAGGACCTGGACATAAATCAGGGTACCAGAAAAGAAAGGAAAAAAAAGACGGAACTTTCAAGGGCTTTAGAGCCCCGGAATATTCCTTAATATCAGTATTTCTGCCAGCAGAAGTGGATTTTCAATTCAGAGATACTGTGATATTTCATCAAGTTTTGAGGTGTCTTTGTGAGGGTGTTCTGCAAATTATTCTGTATATTTTATCTATTATTTTCTAAGAAAATTTGAAAATTAAATATTTAGCCTTTAAACGAAGGTAGCAGATGGTTGTTATACTGATAAGGAAAGCTTCTGGTAGCAGTGCCCCCCCCCCCCCCCCCACAGCATTGGTGTGTCTAAAAGCTTACATTACAGTAAATGTTACAGTAAAAGTGCCAAAAAGCAGGTGCAGAGATCTTGCAAGGGCAAAAAATTTCCGCTCGCGCACTGCGCGCGCTCGCATTGTCGGTATCTCTGCCCACTATTATTTCCAGTAGCCCACCCTAATCTAACTGGCTAGAACCGGCCCTGTGTACAGGTATGTGTTTTGTAGGAATAAGCGCATCATGCACATTGATACAAGTTCAGTATGAGTAAAGGGGGCCCAATGACTGGACCTTTTCAGGGGCCCAGTCATTTGTCTGGGCAGGCCTGCCCAGGGCCAGCTCTTTGGGTGTTACTGGTTGCAGAGCTTTAGAGCTTATGGAGGGGATCAGACCAGACCAAAACATTTAATAAGATAGGCGCAGTCATATCACACAGCTAAGACTCTGACCAGGGGGGCTGGGAGGAAATTGAGATTGAGGGCAAAGGCGGAGTCAAAAAATACTCTTTTGATTTGAGGGGAAGACCTGCTATGACTGATTTTGAGAATGCATCAGAAAAACCCTAGAGGAAAAAGAAAACGGCACAGAAAATAGAACAACTAAGAGGTGGATTGATAAAGGCCCCTCACAAAACCACTGGGAGCTGCATATATTTACAATTACCACCAGACCAGTACCCCATGGTGCTGGATCAAAGGTCAGAGTTGCTGTGTGCAGCTTTCATTCTTCTGTCTATGTGTCCCAGACTAAGAATAGACATAGTTGAATCTGATTGGTCAAGTGGTCTTGTCTATAGTCGACTTATAGTCAAATCATGTTTGTTTGTTTCTCTCTCTGCTCATTGGTCCATATTCTCCATTTTTTTCCACACCAGAAAAAAGGGCTGAAAGAGCCACTTTCAGTTTGTCCTTTGACTAGGCATAATAATTTATTTTATTGTGACTGAGTCTACCATTCACGCACACTAAGGAGATTGATTAAAAGCTCATGAGTTATTATGATAAAACTGTTATTTACTAACAGGATTATAGGCTGATATTTATACCACAATAGGCGATGTATGGAGGCGATGATTTATTGGGAGAGACTAAGCAATTCAATGTCAAATCAGGCATTCAGCACCCCCATATAGCCTGAAGAGAATGATCCTTGTATCATAACCACAGTCTGCAACTATTTGACTAAAGGAACTTGAACTGAGCTCCTTCAATGGAACTGTGGAATAGTTGATTATTCAGGGTCATACCCCAACATTATTCCTTCTATTTTTCCATTACCGCCTGTATTGAAACAATGTTGAAACAACAAACAATGTGTGTATCTGTGTGTGCCATCGCTCATTATTTGTGTGTGTGTGTGTGTGTGTGTTATCTAAACAATGTTGTCCATTCGTAGTAGAGAATAGGTATGTCTGTATGTTTTTGTTTTTTTCTGTTCACCTTCCTGGGGACTACAGATGGAAATGAGCTCGAAGCTAAATCTGGTACAAAACATCCCTTCGCATTATTTGAGTTGAATGTATTTTGTACATGGTCCTAATAAGAAATAAAAATATAATAGTTTAAAAAAAAACTCTTCCCACTTCCATCTGATCAGGTATACGACTGCTTCCAGTTAAACACTCCAGCGCCGGTGATGT
The DNA here is from genome assembly GCA_026929865.2 of Hyperoplus lanceolatus. Classification (NCBI taxonomy): domain Eukaryota; kingdom Metazoa; phylum Chordata; class Actinopteri; order Uranoscopiformes; family Ammodytidae; genus Hyperoplus; species Hyperoplus lanceolatus. The sequence continues at coordinate 13,972,071 of CM049417.1, read as the reverse complement.
CCGCCTGCCTGGCCCCACCCAATGCGCCCGACCCATTCAGGTCAGCCCAACACCCCACAGTGGACCTGGGCAGCTTCACCTACAGAACACATCTCCTCCTCCACCACCACCAGCAGCCCCCTCCAGTGCAGCCGGGCCCGCTGGTGCTCACACTCACCCAGGAGGAGGACCAAGCCATCACCAACCTCCTCAAACTGCACCTCCAGGAGCCTTCAGTGGACTTCACCATCATAGACTTTGACTTGGACTTCATGCCGTTCCCCTCTAAACCTACTGTGCACTCCCTTTCAGCCGAGGACGTTCACAAGAGCCACTGTCCTCAGGTGCAGGAGTCGAAGGTGGCCGGCTGCTCAAGAGGTCAGCATCCCCAGCAGGAGAGACGTTGGTCGGATACGGAGCTCCAGGCAGCCAACACCCTCATGACTGGCTTCAGCCTGACGGAGAAGGACACAATGTGGGGCCAAAAAAAACAGGAGAATTCCCATCCTCCGCCATACCAGTGTCAAGGATCTGAGACGTTGCCTGAGTTAATATCTGCAGATTCGACCCAAAACAACACTGGTGGCCACGTCAGCTTTAGTTCTGGTGGGGTTACGGGGCACCCGGGCTGGGGGGGAGTTGGCTGTGCTGATGAGGTAGACTTTGAGGTGTGCTTGTCCACACCTTCACTGTCCTCAGACTCAGAGGCAAAGAGCAGATCTGAAGTCAGTGGAGATATCTCAGATGTGAGGGCGCGGGTGCTTTCGGAGTGTGAGCGAGATGCAGTGCACGCACTCCTGAGCCTCGGAGACACGGGCACACTGGAAACCATGAAGTGATTGTCCTAAACACAAGGGGTTTTCTCATCCCTGGGTTTGTTCTTAAGGTACTTTCTCATTATGGATGGAGTTCTTTGCACTAGTTGCTCTAAAAGTTTAGATTTTTTTTAATCCAAATATACCTCAAAACCCTGTTATTGAAGGATGAGGATTTATTTCTCACCTTTGCCATGCCCTTTTCTGCCTGCTTTAGTGTTCATTAAAATGTAAAATGCCATGCTAAAAAGGACACATTTTTTTTTTAGATTTTTTTATTAAAAACGCTACCACTGTTCACAGGAGAGAGATTCCGCCTCTCATTATTCACAATATATTTTACATTCACAAATACCGAGTAGAGTCCAGCTGCAGCCCCCGGAGACAAACACCCTGGCGTGACAACAACACCCTGGCGTGACGGAAGTACTGTGGTGTGACGGATATGATTTTTGACTATTTAGCTTCCATAACATGTCTGCTACATCACTCATTTGCCCTAACCCTAACCACCCAGCTGTGATGCCTGAACCTAGTCGTCAAAACAATTTAAATAACACAAACTTAGTATCGGTCTGCGTTCCTGTTATTGTTTGACGTTGTTTACAACTTAGAAGTTTATGAGGTAGCAAATATAAAATCTACAGGTAACGTCCGTCACAGCACAGTACTTCCGTCCCGCCTGGGTGTTGTTGTCACGCCAGGGTGTTTGTCTCTGGGGCTGCAGCTGGATACTATTGCAAATACCATTCCGTCTTCACTGTCAACTAGCTGCAGGGGGCGCTACAGCACTCCACAATGGCACAAGCTAACAAGCTAGCTAGACAGCAACAACATCTGAGCAGTCATAACGGCAGTAAAGCTAAGCCCATGCATTTTCAAAGCTCTTGTGCTTTATGTGATGGAAGTGTTAAGTGTGTACAGTAGTTCTGTGTTTTAAGTTAATTCAAAGGCACTTCCTGATAAGAATTATTTTTAAAAGGTTTCTTTTGAGATAAATACCTAAATAAAAACTTCAATTTCAGTGGAATGAGAGAGTGTGTAACTTGACGACTATGACACAAGAGGAGTCGTTCACACCAACACCCAACCCTTTTCTTTGCAGCCGCTCTGACTTGATTAAAATCTGGTCTGGCGACAGCTTTAGAATGACTGGCATTTCAGATGTGCAGTTTCCCATCAGCACAAGAGGAGATGATAATGCAGAGCTACACGCTCACTAGAATCAACTCTCTAGCTGCTTTACTGCAAGATGCTGATCTCTTGTTATTGAATGCATACAGAGCATGCACTTGTTTTTTTTCAGTGTGAGTAGTTTATGATCCACCTCCCTCTCATAGCTGCACTCCAGTTGTATGAATAAGGCGATGACGGCAGTTCTGTTATGTAATGTTTCATGATCGCCATCCTTCTCCTTTTATCTTTCATTTCCTGGTTGTTAGAAACTGATATTAATAAAGCTGAGAATTTTTTTTCCCCCTTCTGACTCAGAGTTTTGTTTCAGTTTCAGTGTAAACATGAGTGTATTAATGGGTCCATCCTAGTGACCGGTGTTGGTCTTGCTGTTGGCGACCATGGTGGCAGCCTGCATGACTCTGTAGCGCTCACGGAGGTTGCGCCGCCTCACGTGCTCGTTGGTGATCTCGATGACATTTACCACGGGGAACCAGCCCTTCTGTCCGTCAGAAAGCCGAATGCCTTCATAAAGGCCTGGGAGAAGAGAAGGAGGAGGACACACACAAAGGGGAAGGTTGACGTTCATGCAAGACAGTCCAAAACAAATCAATAAACTGCTAAGGTGGAAGGGTTGAGGATAGAGGCCGTTATGGAGGAGCAGGGTGTTTAAACAGGCAGAGTCAAAGGAAGGGGGGATTGTTAATGATACAAAGTCATGTCAGGAAAACAGGAAATCTGTGTGAAACCTTATTAGTCTGTCTAGAGTGTTTTTACAATCCTGTATGTAATCATCTTTCTCTGGCCTTATTTTGCAATTAAAGGTGCAGTCAGTTATTCTGGAGGACACTTTTGACAAGTGATTTTGACAAGCAGCATTCTCCAGAATCACTGACTCCACCTTTTAGACCAGCTTCTCTCTGTCAAAGATATTATCAACTCTCCTCCACTCTCTTACCCTCGTTGGTTTTGCGGATGACGTTGATGATCTCAGTGGGCTCCAGGGTGAGCTCGTCTGCCTGCTGGGCAATGTACTGCTCCACACACTGCACCTGGGGACAATCTGACACACACACACGATAAGAGACTACAGACACAAAACACACTCCACCACCACCAAACAGCATCATCCCTTAGTGTGTATTGTGTGTGTCCTCACCCCAGTCCTCATATATCACTTCATCTTCATCTTTGTCTGGGTTTGTTGGGTTGGGGAAAGCTGCCATCCACCTGTGCATGTCTGACCTGTTAACAGAAACAGCATATAATACAAACTACGAAACCCATGTGATATGTTTTTCTGAGTGTCCATGCATGGCTTGTGAAGTTCATCTATTTTGTTGCAATATGAAGGTTGTATTTTGTACGTTTTGAAAAAATTGTGCATCAAAACGCATTGAAATCATTGTCAGAAAGGTTCAATGATGATCACAATGATGTATCAATCTTGACTTAAGTGATGCACTTTTATCCTGCTCTTGTTATGAAGTGCTACCCAATAGGGATTTGTAAAGCACACACACACACCGACAGTGACACACACTGACAGCGACACACTTCTACTCACTGGGAGGGTGCTTTGATCAGCCTCTCCATCAGGCGTCCCTGGTGGTTTTCCAGTAGTGTGAGGTTGAAGCAGTGCTCGTATGGGCCCGTGCTGCTCCCTCCTTCGTCTACTTGCACCAAGGAGCGATGGGCGTGGTCCAGAACCACAAAACGCTCCGCACTGCCCAAGAAAACAAAGGTTTTGTTTTTTATGGATACTAGGGTGAGTAGCAAAATATCAGTGTATCAATACCTTTACGAACAACTGGATTAACTGGGTATAACCTGCATTGCAGTAGCTTAAATACGACAACTTCCTGTAATGTCTATCAAGTTCTTATACTAAATGTGTGCCATAGTATCACTTTTCCTAGGTGTCTTTGCTATGTGACAACAATGGAATATTTGAAATGTCATCCCTTCTTCCTCTCCATTCTCTCATAACAAAACTTCTTGATACATTTGGGGAAGTTTGAAGTGATTTCCCTATTGATGACACACCGTTAAAAAAAGAGTTGTGATTGTTTTTGCGGTTAGTGGTCACATTCTCCGTTGATTTCAAGGAAAGTGGTTGAGCGTCAGCATGCTAACATTTTCTAATTAACACTAATTAACACTTTCCAACTAACCCAGTAAGAACAGCTGAGGCTGATGGGACTGTCATGGGTTTTGCAGGAACTCGGTCACCAAATGTATTACAATTAATTCTGATAGATGCTTGAATGTGTGGAATGTAATGTCATTCCATCCAATATATCCAATAGAGATATTTCAATTCAAACCACAAATTTCAAACACATGAAGGCCCTTCAGGAAAAGTTATTAAAATTCATCCTCTGGAGAACATAAATGTCTTAATAAACTCTAGCTCTAACCACTACACCACTAAGCCATCAAGTTGTTTTTGTCGGATCGCCTTTACAGGTTTTCTTTTAGTGATTTTGAAATGTAAACCAAGGTTTACAGATGTATATATCTCTCCGCCCTGTGTGTGTTGGTTTCATAACTGCTGTGCCTCCTCACCCTTTCTTAGCAGCGATGATGAGCAGATCGTTGAAGAGGAAGAGGTAGACGGGGGTGAACTTGGCCCTCATGTTGAACAGAGTTCCTCCTTTGGACATCTCCTGCAGCTCGCCCTTCTTCTCCAGGAAGCGAGTCTGGGAGATGATCGGGATGGCCTGGAGAAGACCAACAAAAGGTATGTTTATCGTTCATCTTTTCAAAATAAATGTCCCATTAAAAGTGCAATTGGCAAAGAAAACCCTGTGTCCGGCCAACATTTTACTTTGTGTGTGTGTTTTTGAGTTTACCTTGAGCTTGTCAAACTCCAGTGTTTGAGAGACATAGATCAACTCCTCCATCTGTCTCATCTTTCCCACCTCTGTGTTACACACATCAATGATCTGTGTGGGATTAGGTGAGGGAAAACAATTTGATTTTGAAATGAACCCTTAAACTTAAAAGCCTCTGAAAACCTGGTCTAAAATAGTAAAAAAAAATAGAGTAAATGTATCAAACTTGGGTGTCTCAATAAGCTAAACAGAAATCCGATAGAAAATAATTGTTCATAAATGTTATAAAACTTAGTTAAAAAGAAGTTGTATAGAAATTCAGGCAGAGAACTGTCATGATTGGTTCAAATGACTTATTGTGTAATAAGAGCCAGAGCATAGCCCGCCGATCTAAACCAAATCTCTAATGAAATTCATCAAACATAAATAATATCTTTCATTTGTATTGATAAATATGCCTTCCTCTTTTCAGATGCTTACTATCATGCAACTAACTCCTCAAATGACTTAAAAGGATTTTGTGGTTCTGGGTTAACAAGGGCTTTTATATTCCCATAGGCTATCATTGTATAAAAGGGGGTTTGTTTTATTGAGAGTATCAGGTTTGTTCCTTTGTCAAGTCCCCTCATGTGTCTCCCTGTGTGAGCAATCTGCTGCTATCTTGGTGTGGACCAACTAGTATGACTCACTGTTACCGTGCAGACCTCAATCAATAGGAAATCCTTCAGTCAAACAATGGCTGACATCAAATATCCAGAGGCATGCGTGGAGGAGTCAGATTCTATGGATTTGTGGGGAGGGGGGAGGGGGTGAATGGTGAGGTTTACCTTGGACACAGAAGCTAAAGCCTTGGAAGCCGTCTGCTCCTCATTCGTCCTCTCCTTTGTTCTCTTCAGGATGTTCTGCGAACGACAAACAACAACTTTCTATTTTGGCGAGAGACAAACAGCATCAACACAACAGGATGCAGCAATTTTTTCCATGTAGGTGCCGACGGGGTGAGGAAAGGTGCGCTCCACTGTTTGCTTACATGTCAAGAGGTAGGTTTGAGTGACATTAAATAAGACTTTTTGATGTGTGTATATTTATGACAGCAATGATTAATTAATGAATGAATTAATGAATGAATTAATTAATGATTAATTAATGATTTCTGATATTGATTATGTCTATTAATTAGACATGTTTGGGTAAGTACGTTTTTTTAGGCAAGATTAGATTAGATGATACAACTCTCATGCCTCTACTGTTGGTATTAAGGTCGAACCAGGGGGTGATTAAAATCTTAGCATAAAGGCTGAAAACAATGGGGAAAAAAAAGTTAGTTTGGCAATGACAAACAGCAGTCGAAGAGGAACAGAGCGAGGCTTGCCATTTCCCCCTCCTTCAAGTCTTTATGCTAAGCTAAGCTAATGGCTCCCACTCGTCGGACGGCGCTCACCTCAATGAGCATTTTGATGCGGGTTATTCTCTGGAAGGGCAACAGCAAGAAGGACATGAAGGGCAGCCGATGGCACTGAGGAGACTCCTGGAGACGTGTGATGACCATGGCAAACTGCACATTGTTCTTTCTGCAGACACACACAACAAAGCTCTTTACACACATGATCAAAAATGTATAAAAAAAAAATCCTGCATGAAATTCATCAAAACAAAGTTCCAAAAAACCAGGACAAAGCACATCAACAACGTTAACAAAATATAAATAAAACAACAAGATACTCATTCAAACTAAGTTCTAAAGTAAAAAAGGCCTTCTGATAAAAGTGGGGTTTTGAACTGAGATTTAAAAGAAGGTAGAGAGTTTGCTAAATGGTAAATGGTACAGTAAGCCACGCAGCTGAAATGCTCATATGTTTTGGAGGGAGAAAGCTGTTTGGGATGCAGAAGAGCCAGGATCCTTACATGAGCGAGGTGTAGGTCTTGTCCTGGTAGATCTGGTTGCGGACGTAGTCGATGTAGGCGGGGAAGTTGTGCTGGGCGTGGTAGTGGATGATGTCACAGATGTCGGGGAAGACCGCCTCCTTGAATATGCGGTCTTCCAGGTCTTTCAAGAACCTATTTGGGTCAGACATGCAAAAAGATGTCACTGAAAAAACTTAATAGCTTGTAGAACCATACAAAAAAAAACACTAGACAAAAGACTTGCAGAGCTTTAAACTGTTGATTTAGGACACTCCATCTTTGCCCTTCCTTCCTATCTGTCATGGTATATTTGTCAAAACCAATCCAGTGAACTCATAAATCCCCTTCCTATTTCCCTTTTGGTTGCTGACCTCTCGCTGACCTCGCGGACCCTCAGGATGTTGGAGAAGAGGGTTTTCTTGTCTCTGATGATCATGGTGTCCTCCAGCTCCCGGCTGTCCAGGAAGTGTTCGGTCAGAACCCGCAGGGAGCGCAGATAAGAGGCCTCGGACGAAAAGACCTCAAACATACTCTACCGAGGAAAATGAGAACAAAATGTATCTTTCACTTCAGTGCTTGAGATGTTGAGATTTTAAAAATGTCAGCTTTTTATTCACTCTTCCTAAGCTCTCTGTGTATTTTAATTTGTACAGTACATACTTGGATTTATTCTTGGTGACATTTTTGCTTTCATTTGACAGCACCGTAGAGTGACACGGAGGTCACAGGGAGAGCAATGGGGTGATCACACCCGATATTGTATTGATATAATTTATACTTTCCTTCTTGTAATTCTTTTAATTATAATTGAATAGGTCATCTCGATTGTTTTACTCTCCTTTATGTTGCACTTTTGTTTTTTTAAATAGTGTGATGTATTTTCTCGACGTCATTGCATATGGGTGCTTGCTCTCAATGATCCTTCGAGAAAATGTAAAGATTGTATTGAATATGGTGTTCGTCCTTATCACAGTCTCAGACAAACTGCTGCTAAGAACAAACATGCCACACTTTCTGTACTTTAAGGGATTTTTTTCCCCCTCTGCCTGATGTTGGAAAATTAGAAGAGTAAAGGTAAAAGCTTTCATGAACTGTGGATGGACTGAATCAATATTAAACTACAGGCAGAGTGGACCTTAATATAAAAACATCATATTATCACTTTAAGGTGTGATTTAATACTTGAAAGTGCATCTCCCGTTTCTCATCTCTTCGCATCATTGATTTCTCTTTATGTAATCCGTCCTCGGTACATTAGCGCGCCTCTCTCCTCACACACGCTCACCTCCTGGTATTTGCACTGCTCTGGGGTCAGTTGCTCCAGCACCCCGCTGTCCCTAACGCTCTGGAGGTCCTGCCACAGTGTGCTCTGTCCCGGTGTGGGCACAGGGCTGCTCCTGGGGGCCCCGTTATTAGTCGCTGTCCCTGTCCCTGTCCCAGTCCCTGTCCCAATCCCAGTGCGTCTGCCTGTCCAGTCCATAGCGTAGTCCACGCTGGTTTTGCTGATGTTTCGACACACCGTCTGCCGTCGGATCTCCTTGGTGATGACAGTCGCTCGGTACGTCTGGTACAGAGGCTCTGAAGGGGAAGAAGTAAGAAATGAAGTAAGAAATTCCACTTTGTTGCATATAATTCATGACATTGTCCAAGAGCTTTTTATAAATACAGTAGGCCTATATATATATGTTTGCACAGAAACATGTTCCTTCGACAGCACACTTCATGGGCTACATCATACAGCACACATAGGCCTTTTCCCCCTAGTATTTTACATATTATTCCTAATTTATTTATTTTAAATTTATTCATAATTGAAATACACCACAAAGTAAATGGTAAATGGTAAATGGACTCGACTTATATAGCGCTTTTCTAGCCGATTTTCTCAGCCCCAAAGCGCTTTACATATCTTACCACATTCACCCATTCATACACCCATTCATACACCGATGGCAGTAGCTGCCATGCAAGGCGCTCTCTGAACCATCGGGAGCAATTTGGGGTTCAGTGTCTTGCCCAGGGACACTTCGACATGTGGCGGGTAGGCGGGGAATCGAACCTCCGACCCTGCACACCAGAGGCAAACTTCCTACCCACTTCGCCACTGTAGCTTTAATTACATCGAAACACTGCATAATCAACATCTATCAAATTAAATGTATTGAATTCATTTAAAGCTGCTGTACTGCATTAAACCTGCAATGTGTATAATTTTGGGTTTTATTTCCTAGCAGACTTTGTAGAAAATAATTATAATATCCATAAGTACGTTTAATTGAGTGCATAATAGCTGAATTTTTTTTTTAGATTTTTTTTCCCTTAGAAAGGGTCTCATATATTTCTCCATACCTTGGACCAAGGCCTTGGCGCCTCCATTTTGGAAACGTCATAGTTGGAATGTCATCAGGTGCATTGTTTATAATTTAGAATCGTTCCTGTCCTTGAAGGCCACTGTAGCTTTTGTTATTATTCAAAAGGGGTGGGGTTAACCAGGGAGCGTTGCATTCTAGAACTTTCTAGAATTTTCTAGAACTTTCTTGGTGATGTCATAGGGCTGGGCGATTAATTGAATTTCGATTTCGGTTACAATTTTGGCTTCCCTCGATCATGAAAACAAGATAATCGTAATAAAACGGTTATTGTGTGGCACGCCGGGTCATGTGTAGTAAATGCAGCGCACCCTTCTGTCTCCACCTGCGCTCTGCCCCACCCCCACCCGAACACTGTCGGTTTCAGCGATTCCAGTGCAATTGTTTATTCTGCATAAAGTTAAAACGCTCGTCCAGGATGTTACACCGAAACACAAAAGCCTTGCTCGATTGAAGCAGCGTTTCACTCGGTGAAACATGGTGTGAGTGAGACACTGTGATGGCGGTGGGTAACGGTGTCATTCACTGTGAGAACTTGCCGGTGTGAGCCGCCGCGCAGAAAAGCTCTGTGGCTTTACGGGTAAAATGATAGTCGGGGATTCCTGCACGTTAACGTTGTTGAGGGGAAAGGCTTCCGCTTTCTGATTGCATTTCTCGAGCCTAAATATATTGTGGCAAACTATCTGCGCGACAAGAGCAAATATACAGTGAGCCGCACCCCCTCCGTTAGTGTCAGTCTACAGACGAAAAGTTACAACCAGCACCTAAGCATGGACTTCGTTTAAATAAAGCGCCTAATTTTTATGATCAGTGCTCTGATGCAAATTCTGAAGTCTGAACATTACGGTGTCAGCTGTGGTGTAGTTTTTTTTACAGCAACTCAACGTGCACTGCAAAAAAAGAAGGCAATAAGTCGATCTTTTTGTAGATTCATAGCCTATATCCTCTTATAAGTTGAAGTACAAATCAATGAATGGTTCACAATCACATCCCTAGTAAAATATTAATTTTACTCTTAGATTCGAAGGTTTTACTGATTATTTATTTTGTGTGGCTTTTTAGTTGTGGGCTATGTTTGAGGAGCACGATTGGGAGTTTTGTTTATGTAATGTTGAAAGAATTGGCTGAATTTTCATTTTGGTGCATCCCTACAATGAATAATCGTCTTTAATAACCGTGATTACAATATCAATCAAAATAATCGTGATTATCATTTTTGCCATAATCGAGCAGCCCTATCAGATGTCATACTACACACTGCACCTTTAAGGTACCTCGTAAACGGGTAGCTGGAATAAATCAATCACTGACGTACTGACATTATATCCTTTAGAAGTATTACTCTGACACTTTTATTGTCCTTTTGGGTGTTACAGGTGTCGGGTCCCTTACCATCCTGCAGCCTGGACTCCCAGCTGAACGCAGGATCACTCCTGAAACAGGAGAAGAGAATGAACCAAAGTGATGTGAACAACAACAACAACACTAACAACAACAAGGTCAACACTGACTTGAAAGACAAACTTGGTGAAATTCTGTTTTTCCAGTTCTCAACTAAATTCCACAAAAAGAGCAACAATGTGTGAGTGCATTCTGCAGAGACTTATGTTCTCAGTCTGCAACTAGAGGCAACTTTGGCTGAACAGACCTATATACACAGATTCAGTGTTCATGGATGGTTTTGTTTTTTGGCTTTTCATAGGATTTTTTGACAAACAAAACAATACAGAATACCTTGTGCTTTTTACAAATGTGAGCTAGAGGTTAAGTGTGGGGTAGAGTGGTAACTCACGCATCTTCCTCTGCATTCTCTTTTTCTTCCTCATTTCCTCCATTCTCTTCTGCTTCTAAAAAGACAAGATAATTGCATTACTGCTTTTGATAAACAACGTTGTGTGCATCAGTCACAGCTCAATCTAAGGCAAAGATAATGGCTGTTTGTTCAGTCAGTAACACACCTTTTCTCTGTGTGAGGGACTGCATTGAGGCACTGCTGAGCCTCCTGGGGTCTGTCTTTGGTGGTGGAGGTGGGGGTCTGTGTGGGCTGCTGGGTCGGGGTGGAGTGATGGTGTGATGGGGGCTCAGTCCGCTGGCCGTGGAGCCACTGGGGGACGAGGGCCGCAGGTTCCTCCACTCCTCCAGGGTGGGCTGAGGGAGAGCAATGCCCACACGCTGCTGCACCGGAGTCAGGCTGCGGCCGTCCTGACTCACGGGCATCCTGGGTGGGATGGCAGGAGGAAGGTTGCAGTCCGGGGTGGAGACAGCCTCTGTGTTCTGAAACTCGGATGTGGGGTCCGAGCTGCTGGAGGACAGTTTATTCCGACGTCCCGGCTTGCGCACCTTTATCAGAGGGATATCCAGTTCCTTACACACAGACGGCAAGGTCTTTTTAGGAACGGCTTGGACCATGGGAAGGGTGATCTCGTAAATGTTTTCGTCTTCTATCTGGGCCGGGGTTGGTTGGATGTGTCCTGAGTGGGCGTGTTTTGGTGGGACGGGGGGAGACTGAGAGCGGGTGATGGTGGTGATGATAGAGTGAGGGCCCGGGTCGGAACGTCTCCGGGGACCCTCGGCGATCAAAACGTCCAGAGAGTGGTGGAACTTTGACTTTTCCTGTTTCATGCCTATGCTTTCATGGAGCTCGGAAAAGCTGTCCTCCTCCTCCTCTTCCCCTCCATCACTGTCCCCTTCCCCCTCTACCTCCTCGTCCTCTTCCCACTCATCCCCCACTTCCTCCACGTCCGTCCCTTCCTCCTCTGCACCCACACCATGGTCCATGTCCACAGGGACCCACACCAGCTTCATGCCAGGCCACTGGCGGTGACACACACAGCTGCAGCAGGGCTCACAGCACGGACTGAGAGGCTCCGAGTCCGCTTCTCCTACTCCAATCAGCTGAACCTCCACCTCTTTACCATCGGGCTCTGCATGAAAGACAAGCAACACACATTAAACTGCTTTGAGAGTTTTATGAAAACGGAAGAAAAATAAATCACTGCATCCCCCAGATAGGGCTTTCTTTTTGAACTATTCGCTTTCCTCATTTCCTGGACTGCCGTTCATCCCTATGCAAATACAGCACAATCTGCAAAGTGGTGTGTTCAAATATTCATGGGAAGTTTGGAGCGGTGAGTGGGGGAGGGGGGATCCAATATTGACCAAAGTAAAATTGGAAGAGATGGAGGAAGGAGGGGGAGCGTTAGGGTGAAAATTTAAAAGGGCAGTGAGATACAAAAATGAGAAAAGAAAAATGTAGATATGGGGTTTTCCAATATTTCCATATGAGCCTGTTTAAATGTATTTTCTAATGGGATTTTTATATCAAATTTGCAAAGAGGATTTAGCTTTTTAGAAGGTTTTTAAAGAAATCACATTATTTTGTTGCTAAAGTTTCATCTTCATTATTGCTAAAATTGGAACCAGAACCATCATTTTTTCATATTTTATGGTGTGTACAACTGATGAGAAGTTTATCCATATCGACAAACGTTAGCTGTAGCCCTTATCAACCGCTAAAAAAAACACATGGCTCTTGAAGATTCACAGTACATTGACACAGAATCTGATGTCCTGCTTATGGCTTCCCGTTGCTGACAGGGAACCAAAACAAGGAAGTGGTAGTAGAGTGTGCAGAACAAGTGTGTATCCAAGAAAATGTCACTTCTTTCGGGGTTCCTCTTTGGTTGAGTCAGGGTAAAAGCCCGACGTCCTGACACAGCAAAGGATATCTATGAGCAACAAATCTTTAAAAGTTTGAATGTGCTTTATATTAATACTATAAAATCACCTTGAAATAACAACCAGAGGATAAGAAGATCTGGCGTCACCTTCTGCTTTCACATCATAACTAGGGAGCCTCCACACACACATAAGCCTCGTTTGAGATGTCGCCGTCTTACTAACCTGCTCTATGGCCGTCGCTTGCTGAGCCACGCATTTTTGCAGCATTTTTGTTGTGCGCTCAGCAAGCCGCATAGTTGCAGGGCTGCTCAGACCTGGGTAAGTCGAACGAGGCTATACTCTTTTTACACACACACACACGGAAGACTCACATAACCTGTTTATGGCTCAGGTTCAGGTTCAGAGTAACCACACCTGTCTGTTTGCGAGTTCACTGTCAACACATCGGGCCTACTGTACATTGAACTTTCAGACCAAACCACACACACACACACACACACACACACACACACACACACACACACACACACACACACAATTGTGTACATGCATGTTTGCATCAACTAACTTTAGTTTTGGCAATGACATTGACCTTTGAAAATCATGCAATAACGCCACATGAGAAAAATATATAATTCTGGATGTTGTCTGTTATATGCTGTTCTGACATGGAGCAGTCACTGTTCTGACTTAAAGTCGAAAACATCTTAATTACATTTTTAAGGAAATTACGTAACACAGCTTCCATATCTTGACTACATGCTGTTTTTTTTCCACACTCACCTCAATGTATTCATGTCTGGATTTGTGGTGAATGCTTAAACTTAACCTTTAACTTTATTGTTTTTATCATCCCAACGGAAATGTGTTTGACAGCGCGCAGGGCACGGGTAAGAAAAGACAACAGTGACAACGGAAAAGAAGATGTGAAAATATATTTTTTTAAAATCCAAAAACACCTCCATTCTGCACAAAAGTCAAATCCACTGTACCTGATCGCCCTCCTTCCACGCTGATGCCGTCCCCCTCCTCTCCTGCCACAGTCTCTCTGGACTTCCTTGTTAGGGTTAACCTCCTCTTGATGGGCAGCGGCGGCGCCTGCTCTGCCCCTATCATTAGAGGCAGACTGGCGCGGCCCGGTTTGGGCTTGATGGTGGGCGGCCTTTTGAACCGTTTACCTGGGGAAAGATATGCGGAGCCATTGGTGGCTTGCTCCCCCGGCTCCCCCGCCACACTCTCATGTTTGCTGAACTGCTTCACAATGTTCTTGACCTTCCCTCCTCCGTCTGGGGGGCTGGTTTGGGACGGGGGTTTGGGAGGGATGTCTGGCCGGGGTTTGGCCTCAGGTGTGAGGGCTAGAGCCGACGCGGGCCGTTCGGAGGCTTCCTGCACAGACATGGTGGATGCTGGAATCTGCTCGTGGCGTGTTGGGACTCCAAGCCCTGACCAACCAGAGGTCAGGCTTTGAGGGCCAATGTCAATGTGAGTATGACATCATTGCCTGTTGAGAAAAGAGAAAAGGAACAGAGCATTTTTAATCAGTTGGATTTCAAATCAAGATGGATGAACGGTGAAAGTACAGTGGTGGTAGGCAATGCTTTTAAGAAGGTAAAGCTCCTAAAATATGGTACAAGGTTACTGTGACCTGACCATAAGCAGGTTCACAGTGTCCTTTGACCTCAAATCTATTCAGTTCGTCTTTGAGTCAGTCGACATGTACGCAAACCTCTGAGAGAATGACTCAAAGCGTTCTTGAGACATTGCGTTCACAATGCACAAGGTCACAGTCACCATGACCTTTGATCTCCAAAATGTAATCCGTTTATCCTCTAATCAAAGACTGAGTTTTTGCCAAATTTGACAACATCCCTCAAAGTGTTCTTATTAGATATTTCATTCATTAGGCATGAGGTCACAAGGAACTTGACCTTTGACACAACTTGGTTCACAAGAATGGACTGGGACAGACGGAAAGACAAAACACAATAATAATAATAAACATAAAGAGTACTTCACAATTTCAGAATTACGTTCAAATAATAATCAATCATAATAATCTAAATCCTGGGCCCTGGGCGGTGGTTCCAAACCTGGGAGTCTGGACCCCCCCCACCCCAGGTCCACCACGATAATTATGAAGGATCACTAAAAGGATGACACAAAGAAAGAAAATGTTTTTACTTTGTTTTCTCATTTCCTTTCTTGTGATAAAGTAGATACTTTCATCTTCCCAGGCCCCATACATACAGCCATCACCTACTAGAACTTTTCTCTGGGATTAAATGTCTGTACTAGACAGAGCTAACAGGAATGCAATAAAGGTCCCTGGTGAGACTTATACTCAGAATATTGCATTCACATTGTGGACTCCTCAAATTTAGAGATGAGTGGTTCTCAAACTGTGGCCTGTGACCCCTTCAAACAGACTATATTCACTATATTTATATTCACTATAATTATATTCCTTTTCTGTAGCTGAAATAAACAGTTACACAAGCCAACAAACCCAGCACAATTAAGGATTTCCACTACAGTATAATCCAGAAATCGGACTTTGAGCTCTGTGCTTCAAACCTAACCCTCTTTAAGGCCTCAGAGGAAGATGAACTTTGCACTGTAAGGAGCATGGTGTTTAATGTGACTTAAGGGGGAAATCCAGGGGAAGGCTTAAGATCACTGATTGGTCCATTGTACAGTAATGTTCCCGGGCTTCTCCGTATACAGCTTGTTATACTGTTATTTATTTGTCCAAATCAGTGAATAACTCCTCTCGATCTGCTTACCTGTGTACTGTGTGTGTGCTGAAAAAAATAACACAGACTAGGGTCTATAAACACGTACGTAAAAAAAGTGTATGTAAACAAAGGGGCCAACCATAGCTAGCAACGTACCAGTTTACAGAACCTAGGCTGTGTATTAACACCAGATTTGTTTCCCTGCGCACACACAGTAAGGACAGGTAGCGGATCGTGAGGAGATAATCACTGATTTTGCCAAAAAGTGATTTTGACAACAGGTATTCTCCAGAATTGCTGACTGCACCTTTAATTGCATGACTGTGGTAGCAGCATCAGGAGCAGTGACGCCGAAAAAACACAATGTCTCCATATCAGAGAAAGCAGCATGTCAGCCTATTGAAAAAAACAAACCAAACTGATATCAATGTCACTCCAAGAGCAATACCTATTTGTAACAAGCTGACAATATGATTCACCACAACACATCACACCTCGATTAATATTTAACCGCTGTTTCAATAACGTACATTCATACTCCACTCCACCCTGTCCTCTGTTGCTTCTGTGAAATAGCCTCAAGCGCCTTGTCATCTTTCACCTGTCAGGCAAACATCGGTACACCACCTGTCATTTTCGCAACATTTCTTGTGCTACGGGCTTTGTCTGAAGTCTTTGAAAAGTGGACACTTATGACCCAATATGAGCCTAGGTGTGCATGGAAAAGTGATACACTGACCATACATTCATTGAGAAAGGTCCCAATGATAATAAAAATTAACCAATCAAACATCGCACTCGGAGCCCGTCTATTATGAGAAACGTGACGACAGTAACAGATCTAGTCAGACCAGTTTGGAATGGATGTCAGTGAGCCTACAATAAAGAGTCAGACAGCGTTTCGTCTTACTTATATGACCAGAAAAGAAAGTTTTCTGGGCTGACACACAATCGTGTCTAATAATAAAATACTAATTGAGAGAGTAAGGTAGGTGTGGCGTTGAAACAATACAGTAAATCATTAGGGTTCATTAAAAAAAAAAACAGGTTCCTTTAATTACCACACCAAAACACACATTTTCAGGTTCCTCGTTAAAAACTTTGAGGCATTACGCAGAACAAGCCCTTCCCTGACTACTCTCAGAAATCATGAGACGTGACATGGTACACAGAAAGGTATTTGGCTAAGTGTTTCAGTTTAGGCCCCCAGGTTATTATCATTGTCCACAGGCTGACATAAAAAAAAATGGAACACAAAGCACCTCGGATAGAGCCCGTCGTCACACACTGATTGTGTGTTAATGCACTTAAAGACAGATACTGGGTTCACAACTCCACCCTGACCCTTCCCTCAATAAGCGCCCCGCCAGTATTCACTCCTCCTTTGTTTCCCCTTTTCTTTACTGACTAGGTCAATAGCTACGTCGTCCTCATATCTACTGGACCTTAAACACACACACAAACAAACACTAACAAACACACACACACACACACACACACACGCACGCGGGCTAGGCCAGTGGGACAGTCATTCGTAAGTAGTAAGTGTATTATTTGTCCTGGTAAATCCATTACAGCAATAGTGTGGTCCCTCACATCAGACCAGACTGAGAACAATCCTTAAGTGCTTAAAGAGGGGCACGGGCACCCATTAACACAATGCTGTCTCAGTGTGTGTGTGTGTGTGTGTGTGTGTGTGTGTGTGTGTGTGTGTGTGTGTGTGTGTGTGTGTGTGTGTGTGTGTGTGTGTGTGTGTGTGTGTGTGTGTGTGTGTGTGTGTGCATACAGTGTGCCATCTGCTCTGGAGAGTATAATGGGTCAGTGGTCTATTGGTGTTCAAATTAAATGGGTAGGGGGGCTTTTAGAGAGCTACCATGACAACAGCACATGTGATGGGAATGTAAGCTCCACGTTGGACAGGAAGAGGGGACGGAAAAGGTGTGTCGGAAAAGGGAAACACACACACACACACACACACACACACACACACACACACACACACACACACACACACACACACACACACACACACACACACACACACACACACACACACACACACACACACACACGGGAATTCAGGAATGAGGGATAGGCATATGTAGATTGTGGAAATGTAAACAGCTGTTAAGGAATAGTAAGACAATGATAGGCTATATTAAAAAAAGGATAGTCTCTACAACAGCTAGCTGCCCATAGTGATCGAGCATTTGGCCTATGATAGCAATAATGCGTGATCATTAATAAAGACGAATTCAATTTCATAGCCAGAATATTCAACAATGTTCAAAATTCAAAGTGTAGTCTATAGAGCTTGGGCTTTTGGTCTTATAAACATGTCATTTAAACGCCCTGTTCTGTAGCCTAACTGTCTAGCATACATTAACAAAATGGGAACATATGTCAGTTTATTAAAGGAAATATATTCTGCATTCCTACCTCAAGGGTTAAAGCAATAACTCTTCAGTAAGACAGCATTACTCTTATGTAAACCATTGGTAGCCTATAGACTTTTATTTTACTGCGGTTCTCCTTCAGGGAACAGGTGCCTATGGGCTAAACCGTCAAACTGAACCGAAACCTCCTAGTATCGCTCAAAAATACATAAATAAGAGTAAAATATTACTCACCAGTAATATTCAGATATGTCCGGCTCTTTCTCTTCAGTTATTCGGCTCTGGTGTTGGCAGTCCGGTTGAGTAAGCGTTGGCAAGAAAAAGGTGCTTAAAAGGTTTCCAATCTGTGCGCGCGTCGCAGCTAATTTACTTTCTATTTGTCTCGCGGAGATTAAAATATAAAATTAAAAATATCTTCAGCGTGGGAACGAACTGGACTATTGTTTCTGTGACAGGCTTGTTGTCTGAGCGCCCATCATCCCCCGGTTGTTGTGTCCTTTGTTACCAGCAGCCTGTGTGAAAGAGGAGTTGACGGGAGGTAGGAGACAAACCCCCCCGAAGGCGAACACCAAAAGAGAACAAACAGAGACGATCAGAGGATCCGACGAGGAGTTTCAAAATATAACAGTTAATGGCAATTGAACATTTGAATTTTTTTAATTGATCGCTATCTATCTATCTATCTATCTATCTATCTATCTATCTATCTATCTATCTATCTATCTATCTATCTATCTATCTATCTATCTATCTATCTATCTATCTAATCTGTCTGTCTGTCTGTCTGTCTGTCTGTCTGTCTATCTATCTATCTATCTATCTATCTATCTATCTATCTATCTATCTATCTATCTATCTATCTATCTATCTATCTATCTATCTATCTATCTATCTATCTATCTATCTATCTATCTATCTTTTTAACTGTTACTAATAGGGGTTGGATGAAGATGGTTGGATGTAGCCTACTCCAGGTTATCTTTATCAGCTGGCCTAATGCTTATCCTCAGCACACAGCATATTATATCTATAAAACCTGTTTGAAAACCATTGGCAACAAAAACCCAAATTAAATGAAGAATAAAATGCAGTGCAGACAGATTGCAGAAATCGATGTGAAATAATTATTAATACCATAATGTATGCACACATTAGAAGATAACTTTTAATTATATCCCCACACTCATTTTCCCACTAAATTCATGATGAGTTGAAATTGGTCCCTCCATGCACAATGTTAAAAACATTTATCTTTATGAAAGTTGTTCAAAACAAAATTTATTTGTTGAAATATGCTTTATTTTATGTATAGCCTACTCTTATTATGTAGGCCATATGTAGGTTCCGGTCACTTCTAGATGTTTGGTGTTGACTTCACGTGTCTTTTCAATTTCCTAACAGCAAGGGACTATAATAATACATTTTATCATTATAGTTTATTGGGTCTGCTACTTCTTGTATTACATTTTATGAAACAACGAAAATATTTTTTTTTAATTTATTTTTGGGTGGGTGTTTTACAAGAATAATATTGTGTTTAAACTGTATTTGTTGGTCACACAGTAGCGTCAAGTCCATGTTTGTTTTCATTGGTTAACAGCTATTGTTTCTGAGATATATTATTGTTGCTATTTTTTTTTTTTAATTTTTATGACCATCTCCATTTTGAATGGTCGAATGTCTTGAACACTAATTTCACCCATGTTGGCATACTGTTTTGCTTTGGTGACCTGTACCTGTAAATGCACATCACATAATAATATAGCACATCACAAGCTCTTTATGGTAAAGTATTCATGTCATAACAGGTGTACAGAGGGAGGTGATTAGCTGCAGCAGGTGCGTCCCCCTCGTCTCACTATTAGCATCGGTATCTGGTTCCCCCTAGCGTCTTCGTTGGGAACCTACATGACGTGAACACTTCAGAGTTCACAAGTCATTTCAGATGTGTTGTTGTTTTAGTTACCTTACTACAAACAGAAACATAATGTATTAATGCAAATCCACATTCCATATTATGGAAACCTATTTTTACCAAGGATAGGAAAATCTAGCCTACAAAGGCCTAAAAAAGTGAGACACGATAACCACAAAGAGACTCACTGTAACCACATACAATATATTTACTATCTTAGAATTAGGGTTTACTATTTGAAAATGTGGATGTCCAGTTAGAAAATGTAGGCTACTCAACTTTGACTTAGTTCATCCTTTTGACTGAGTATCGCAAACTATGTGACCTAGAAAGTCAAAATTGACTTTTACTTAGATCCCCAAAATTATAAATAACAATACAATAATTAAGAGTTTGCAACGTTAGAATTGGAGGCATTAGGCTTATCTAATAAGTTTGACTTAGTATCACAAAAATGTGACTTAAAGTAAAAACTAGAAATATTCATTCATTATATCTTATCTTGATGTCTCATAATTTTTTACTTGATGTATCGTCTTTGTGACTTAATACAATTAAATTAGTAGCCACTCAGTAGCAACTTTGTCTTCCTAATTATTTTGTAATGTTTTTGACTTTGCAGAGAAACGTGTGACTCAATCTATCTAATTTACACTTAGTACTACATTACTATGGTTAGTTTATATAATTTATAATTAATCATCTATGTTTCCTTTCCTTGTGAAGTTAGACCAACAAAATATTTGGCCTGCCTGAGAGTCTGACTCGGATGACCACTCGGTTCATTATGAATGAGAAGTAGACCCGGTCAGTTTGATGGAAGTGGGACGATGCGAGGCTTCATTTCATGACACTTTCTTTCACTTATCTATTACCAGTCAGGACACGGCGTTACATACTTTTAAACTAGCAGAACAGCAGACAAGGTAGAGCGAGATGCAAACCACGCGGGCCTATTTCACTTGGATGCTCCTGTTGCGCAAAGATACTGCGGCATTTCCTTTATACTCGGTGAGTCGCAGTGCATGCTGGTATCGCTCCGCCGGCGGAGGAAATGCTTGTAGACCAATCACATCTGTGTTTACACCATCACCTGTCAAACATACATCCTCTGCTATATTTTTCTCTCTGAAAGGTAGGCTTTCTCTGTCTATTTCACATTCGTTTTTTTTTTTTTTTTACATTAATGTGAACGCTGTGGATACAGTCAGAGTGTAGGTATTTAAGCGAGAGAAAGTCGGTCCGAATGTAAGTTATAGCAGCCGGGGTTAGCAAGGTTAGCGCCCCCGGAGCTAGCGAGCTGGAGCAGGTTGTTTCTCCGCCTGGCTTGTTTTTTTTTTAGCCGATTATCAGAAAGTCCTTGCGCCTAATCATCTCGCTGCTGAGGTCGGAGCACGGTGATGTGTGTTAGCTTAGCATGTCCGGCTAACTCATGATTATAACCCCCGTATCATTTGTTCGTTAGCAGAGGTTAACGGTGCCTTCAAGCTAACGGGACCAGCCAAGCCACAAAGACATTGGTCGGCTGGAGAGCGAAAGATGTGATTAGCGGAAACGTTCTCTCGCACGGTGCACGGCTAGATTCATTTCACCGCCTTTCTCATTTATCTGTAAATAATCAATTGCACAGGGGCATTTTAATGCACAGCTGCAAACAAGTTCCGTTTAAGTGTGTTAAAGTGAGACGATTATGCGCTTTTTTCTTTATAGTTGAATTGCATTTCAGTGTAGTAGTTGGCAAACAAACACTAATGATTCACAAAGGAAGATTAGTTAATGCCACACTATTAATTAATGTATTATTGAATTAGTTAATATGAAAGTTGCACTATTTACACATTCAGTAGCCTATCATTTACTTTCACATTATACATTAATGCAACAGTAATATAATTACGCTTTATACTAACACATTCATGGAACTATAGTTTTTATACGTTAGACTTATAGTTATAGTTTTTATACGTTAGACTTACACATGAATGCAACAGACGAGTACTATAATGCTGTTATACCATAATAATTTAGGCCAGTGACATGAATCCTTCTCCTACATAATCTATGCTTTTACCTTTAAAACCAATAGTAAAAGTGGTGCTACATTTCATTACTTTAATACCACAATGTCAAAAAAATACATTTAAAAGTCCTGCGTTCAAGATTGTTTTCAAATCAATGTGCCTAAACATTAACGCTAACTTCACATTTCAATAATAAAGGCATGATTTGTGTGGGAGAATGATCCAATTCATTTATAGATTATGTTATACTTTCATTTATTTTTACTGTTCAGTTAATGTGTATGCAGCCTTTTACCATAGTAAATAGTTTAGTTGCAGGCAGCTAATTTTAGCCAAACTGTTTTTTAATTGAGTATTTTAATCTGTCAGGATTCATCATACTTAATACATTCAATATACTTTTTGAATTCACGGTCTTATTTCTGCAAAGTAAATAAATATAAGTGGGGTTCACTTAACTTTGAACACTAGGGCTCTTTTTTTTTTGCATAATTGTATAGGCATTATCTGAAAGTTAGCTTCTTTAATTATTATTATTTCATTCTGTAACATTTATTGAAACAAATGAATTTGTTGAACTATAAAAGGTGGTATGATATTGTGGAGTGGGTGGGGGTAAGAGAAAAGGAGTGGAGTAAAGCAGAAGTAGAGGGAATGCGGTGCAGTGCAGTGTGGGTGTTTACAGTATCACAGCCTCCGTGCTCTACAGCTTTTTGATTCACACTGAGTTCACCATATCACACTGTCTTTGTCTTTCACCCAGGAGCTAAAACACACACTCACACTGAAGCGCCTACGGTAGCCGCTAACTGGACGGACTCTCTGGCAATCGACCCTTTTGCAGGTAAGCCTGTGCTCACTTTGTTACAGTAAAGGTGCAATATGTAACTTTGGTTGTATCAGAAAAGTCAACTTTTTCTAAGGTATATTCTCATAACAGAATAGGAAACTCAGATCCCTGGAACACTGTTTGAAGTTAGTAAACTTCCTGAAAAGTTACTGTTTCGTTGTTGTTGTTTTCAGCAGTAGGTACAACAGTTTTCTAGACTTACGTTTGGTTCCAGGTGCCTCAAAATATTTTTTATTTTATTTATGATGATAGAATTATTCAAAACTAACTACATGTAGATTTAAATATGTGTTGTCAACTAACTGGAAGGCTCTGCAAATGTAAACAAATCCACCTCCCCTGAAACTGCATAGTGCACCTTTAAGAGGCTTCTCTGGAGCAGGATTTCACATAGCGGCTATGATCTGAACAACAGTAAACATGAGAAGCAGCAATCCCTTCGGAGCATTTCACTGATAATAACATAATGTTACTCTTGTGTTCAGCCAGGAGCAAAACACACACACACACACACACACACACACACACACACACACACACACACACACACACACACACACACACACACACACACACACACACACACACACACACACACACACACACACACACACACAGAGGATGTATTTGTTTGTTCATGAGTGAGAAAAACATCTTCAAAGATATCTCCAAAGATAAGAATCTTAATAAGCGCATTAAACAGTGATTACTGTTATAATACTTAGCTCAACCATAACTTTAGAGCATGACTTGATCTTAAAGGTGGAACCCAGACACGATACCCTCCATTAACCTTGTTAATTAAGGTACAATTAAGGTTTACGAGGTTCCTTGTCAATGTGTGCTTTTAAGCATTTCAAATGGGTTTTAAATTGTATTGCTGCACCAGCGGTTTGTGGCCATAAAAATACTATCTTCTTCCATAAAACACAAGACCATCTCTGTGTTCGCAAGACATGTACAGTCAGAGGAGCAGCGCTTTTAGTTTAAAAAAATATAAATAAATGGCTCAGGGAATACGCCGCTGTTTGACAAGATCCTGTGATTGTGTATCACACAGATCTGAGTGTGTTGGACTTGTAAGAGTGCTGTCCCCTGGGCTGTGTGTTTGTCTGACGCTGATCTAAAGAGTTAATTGGAGCGTCTCAGGTGGAACGCACTGTGACGGTTTAGTGTAGCGATGCCACCGAGACCCACTCCGTCTCCTGGGAGCGGGGGAAAACAATCCAAGAGAAAATCCAGTCAAGAGAAGGAAGAAGAAACATTGAAGTCACACTCTTTCTTCTCTTTCTCTCTCTCTTTCTGAATGCAGTGCTTTTATCATTATGAAATTATAATGCAGATGCTAAAATACTCATGTCCTCCCTCTGAGCTTTGATTTATTCTTAAAGGTGAACTATGCAGTTTCACAGGCATCTGGAACCAAACCTAAGACTAGAATATGTTTGTAAACCAAACTGGGGGCCCTGCTACTGTAACAACAACAATGAAACAGGAACTTTTTTCAGGTAGCTTTCTAACTTCAAACTGTGTTCCAGAAATCTAATTTTCCTGTAAGGAAAGTTTGTTTAATCAGATATGATATTTTACCTTAGAAAATGTTTACTCATCGGACAAACCCAAAGTGACATAGTGCACCTTTAACTCCATCATTCCCCACCTCTCTCTGTATGGCTTAGTGGAATAGCGGAATCAGTCTTAAACCATGAGCTCAGTGGCAGTGTTGACCCCGGAGAGCTTTGCAGAGCATCGCAGTGGCCTCAAGGACCAGGATAGTACAGGTAACATATGCACGTCACTTAACCCTAACCCTAACCCTTACCCTTACCTTAACCCTTAACTGTTTTTACATTCAATAGAAGGGTTTTACCTCAGAAGACCCAGTTATCAGCCGTTATAGCATTTCTTTTTCCGTATGGGATACTTCTATCCATTCATCCATACACATATGACATATCCATTTTTCTTCCTCCACCCTTGCCTTATTTCGACTGGTCTCCCCCCCAGGCTGTGTCCCTGAAGATGAGGCCTACATCCCCACCTACCTGGAGGCCTTCCCCCCTCTGCCGGAGAAGGGAGCACCGGGGGAGAAGACTGGGGAGCCGGTGTCAGCGTGGGGGGGCAAGATCAGACCCATCAAAGCCTCTGTCATCACCCAGGTTAGTCAGCCCCGCACTACATACAGTACATAAACAGGCACTCCCCATACAATTATACACACATAATGTAATGAGTGAATGTCTATCGATGTGTTTTAATATCAAAGATAATCTCAGGATTCACAGCTGAGATCTTGCTGGACTTGGCTAAAATAACCTGACCCTAATGTGTTATAAAAAAAAATTTAATACGTTATTTTCTATTTAGAAAATTGCCCACTGCATTTCCTTTATAAAAATCGTCTTAATATTCCTGCTTTAAATGATTAATTACTTCATTTTCTCTCACATAGCAGTGATGGACATACAAGTATATGGGTTGAACAGTTTCTTTGTTATACCTAATAATACGAATCTGTAAAAAAAACATTTAAATGCAACAAAACTATATTTAAAAAGATGAACAGTTCATTTCTTGTGTTTGATCCTCAGCTCCTTTTACATATTTGTCTGTCCGTAGCTCGATTTTTGCCAGAAACCACATTAGCAACACTTAACCTGTAATGGCATATTGCCTGACATTTGAACACCCTCCCCTCCAACCCGCTCTGTGTGTAGGTGTTTCATGTGCCGCTGGAGGAGCGTCGCTACAAGGACAACAGCCAGTTTGGGGAGGGCGAGGAGGCTAAAGTGTGCCTGGACATCATGCAGCGGACTGGGGCCCACATTGAGCTGTCTCTGGCTAAAGACCAGGGCCTGTCCATCATGGTCACAGGCAAACTGGACTCTGTCATGAAGGCTCGCAAGGAAATCGTAGCTCGTCTGCAGACGCAGGTACATTCACTGAAGCTGTTTGGGCTTCTAGTTTGTTGAAAATGTTGGGTCATGTAATACTGAGTGTACTGAGGTGTGTTCTTAACTTGTCTTTTTTGGCTTAATAATGTAAAATAGTTTGCTTTTTTTTTTAAATATCACCTTCATTTACATCTTGAACACAGTTGTAATGTAGAGTAAACATAACATGATGTAGCATTTATCAAGTGTTAATTTTTCAGTCACAATCATCAACCTGCTGTATGAATGTGTGTGTGAATGGTAAGGTGTAAATGGGAACAGGTCGGCCTTGCAAAAGAGTCTCCAGTCTCAATGGAATTTACCTGTATAAATAAAGGTTAAAAAATCTTCACACATTTGCAAATTTGAAAGACCAATGCATTATAAAGAAAGTCAATATGAACTTCCAAGGATGCTTAATACATTTAGTATTTCATTCATTTTTGTATGAAGTTTTAATTGAATTTGAAAGCTTTGTTGTTGTTGTGCTAGTGAATACGATTAAGAAAAAAGGGAAGAACAGATCCTCAGTGAGCACTAAGACTGACAATGGGCCTGGAAAAGTTTTGACTATTTTACTTTCATGTGTATTTGCTTTTTTCCCCCAACCTCATATTTTCTTTTATCACACTGGTTTATTTGAGAAGACATGTTAGTCAAACCAAACCTACACAGGGATGTTAAGCTCCCGCTGCAGCTTGAAAAGTTCCCTATATGTGCAGGCAGGTTGGGTTTGGGATCAAAAGTTGAGCTGAAAACTGACCGTCAGCTCCCAAAGGGGGCGGCCTCTCAAACATGCTGAGTGCCCCTACAGTTGGTGCACTGAGGTCCACCTGTTTAGCTGACCTGCAGTTACTGATACAATAGTGCAGACAGCAACACTTTCTCCTCTCTCTGCAAGGTCGAATGCCTTTGTCAACCTACTGAAAACCCACATATTCTCACTGTACATAATTCACTCCATAAATGAAAGACATTTTTGTAACAATATAGCCTATCCCTTTTCACCCAGGCCTCTGCTACGGTGGCCATTCCCAAGGAGCACCATCGCTTCGTCATCGGTAAGAACGGTGAGAAGCTGCAGGAGCTGGAGCTGAAGACGGCCACTAAGATCGCTATTCCACGACCAGACGACCCCAGCACCAACATCCGCATCACGGGCACCAAGGAGGGCATCGAGAAGGCCCGCCACGAAATCCTACTCATCTCTGCGGAACAGGTCAGATCAATAGGGTTCAAATTATGACGTCATCTGAATAAATGTAGGGCTTCTCAAACGGAAAGTAGATATGTTTCGCATTCATCAAGTACTTTAATTGGCTGTGAGTCATCCATTATCAATCAATCAATAAATCAATCAATCAAGCTTTTTATATTTAAGCAATAGCACACGAGAGGGAGCATGTTGTCGCTCTATATCAGCACTGCTGTGATTCGGTCATAGGCACGAGGCCGCAGGCCGAGTGCCGAAGAGAAACACAGCAGTGCTGATATAGAGCGACAACATGCGACCTTGAGTGTGCTATTGCTTTTATACAGCAGTTTCACAACTGAAATTCACAAGTTAACTTTAAAATGTGATCTTTAGTCATTTAAGAATGTATTTGCTTCCACCAACACAAATAGTTCGACAACAGCAGTCAGAGTGGAGCGCGTTGCTAAGCAACAACTTTACGCAAGTGAGCTTGTCCTACTTTGTTTACTCTGGTAACATTAACCACGACGGCCCGATGTCCCGTAAAAATCACCAAAGAAACGGAACGGTGGATCTTAATCTAGTTGGTATTAAGGTCCGCTGCCCAATCCAAACCCCCGCGCTTCATTTCCCAGAGTTTATGAGTGTATTTCGGCCCGGGGGAAGTAACGTTATACAATGAGGTGGGAAAGCTAGGCTAGGCTAAAGCTATGCTGCGCTCGTATTATTCAGCAGCCTGAGTTTATCTCCACACACTATTGCTGTCTTCAGTAACGTGAGTGTGAGCGACTACCGCACACTGTCTCTGTCTGTGTGTGGCAGCGATGCCCTCTCACAGGGGAGAGACTCGCCACAGTCAACCTGAGTCACACACACACACACACACACACACACACACACACACACACACACACACACACACACACACACACAATAACACACAATTGAAGCTCCGGCTCATCAGTGAGCCGCGGAGTGATTTTGACAGTTGGTCTACAGTTTGGTGAACAGTCCCGAGTGATGTTGTTCGCTAATATCAGCACTCCTTCAGAACGCTCAGAAGGTCTCGTCCAATCAAATCACTCGCTCAGAACCAACTGCTGTATAAAGAACCTTTTATACGAAGCGAAGGCAACACAAAGTGCTTCACAGGATCAGAAAACGAAAATAAAAAGAACAATACCTGAGTGTGGATTTAATAAAATAATCAATACATAAAAGTTCATAAAAATAATACAAGTAAAATACAAATAAAAGTATATAGCGGGAATTCAGAAGACTAACATAGTCTAAGATAATAGGTTCAAACATTCTTAAATTGATAATGGAACATTTAATAAATAAAATTATAATAAATAAAGGAAGTTAAAAAAAGATTGTTAAAAAAGATATAAAATGGATGTCAGTAAAACAGATTCAATTATAAGCCTGCAACTAAAGAGGTGTTTTTCTTTATTCTTCTTTAAAAAAAAATTGAAGGATGAAGAAGCACAGTATGGCATTTCATCAACATCTCAGCCAACCACTGTATACATATTCTATTGTTTTCCTTCCATCCCCGCCGCCCCAGGACAAGCGTGCAGTGGAGCGCCTCTCCCTGGAGAAAGCCTTCCACCCATTCATCGCGGGCGCTCACAACCGGCTGGTACAGGAGCTGAGCCAGGAGACAGGCGCCCGCATCAGCATCCCTCCACCCAGCCTGCCCCGCGACGAGATCGTCATCACCGGGGAGAAGGAGGCCGTGGCCATGGCCCTCAGCCGCATCCGGGCCATCTACGAAGACAAGGTGTGTAGAGGTCATACAACACTAACCCCATTCTAACTTCACTCACTCTGGCTCCTGACCTTTTTTAGTTCACAATTGATTTGTATTGTTGATTATTTTTTCATAGTGATGAGTGGGGATAGCAACAAAGATGTCTTCAATCTAACTGCAATCTAATTGAGTGTCTTGGTGGACTAATGAACCTTCAAACCTTGTATGTCAAGGGGGGGGGGGGGGGGCGCGTGGTTTAGTGGTTAGTGCTTCGCAGCAGACCCAGGTTCGAATCCGACCAGGCCAGTTATCTGCATGTCTTCCCCTCTTTGCCCCATTTCAAATCTGTCTCTCCAAATCTGTCAAATGAAGGTAAAAATAACTTGTTTGTCAGAGAATAAAAAAAAAATGTTGAAACCAATTAATTTGTCAATTCACAAGCTATTTGCAATACTTTTCATTGGTTAAAACGTTATACAACCCACACACACACACACAGATGTGAATTGTGACCAATAGCACTGATTTATAAGGAAAAAGAAAAGTACAAGATAAAAGGTTTCCACCAGACAGCGACGATATCATATAACTGCAGAGTTAAGGGTTTTGATGTACCTTTTGTTTTTAAGCATACGCCTCTTTCTCTCTACTGTCAATTGTCTCAAAATGCTGACACCTTAAACACAGTTCATCTTGTGTCAGCTAAAAAGAAAATCAAGTTGATAGATTTCAACTTAAAACTTACTTAAATGACTTGTTTATCTCAAATCTCTTTTTTACTCACTGCTCTGTTCTGTACCTTCCCGCCTGCTGTAGTTCTTTGACCATCCAGATAGATGGATACATGGAGAGGAAGTGTGTGTTTGTATGCGTTCACCAGATGAACTCTGATGATAGGCAATGCAGGAGATAATGCTGAGAGAAAATTGGATTTCACCGGAACAACAAGATGAGAATGCTAATGTCATTTGGTTCATAATTTGTATAAGGGGCAAAAACAATTATATTTTTTCGCCGTTGCCTTCTTTCTTTAAATCATTCTTCTCTCTGCACTTATTTCCTCTGGTCTTACTCTCCCTCTGTCTTTCTTCTCCTCTTACTCATACCAACTTTCACTGCGTTCCAAAATCCCATACTTTTTGTTTTTTTTACTATACTACATACTTAAGTGTGCTGGTTTGCATGCTAAAAAATACATTTGATGTATTAGGGCATCCAGGTATTTTTTTAGCATACTGTGTTTGACATGCATGAATTGGGACATCCTTAATAATTTTTTCTAACATACTAAATAGTATGGACGTATGGGTATTGGAACGCAGGATTTATCTGCTCTGGTCTGGGTCTTTTTTCACGCACCACTTCTAATCTTCTAACACCCCACCCTTCCCCTCTCTGTCCTCCCTTCAGAAGAGGAAGACCACCACCATCTCAGTGGAGGTGAAGAAGTCCCAGCACAAGTACATCATCGGTCCCAAGGGCAACACGCTGCAGGAGATCCTGGAGGCCACGGGCGTCTCTGTGGAGATGCCTCCTCTGGACTCTGGCTCAGAGACCATCATCCTGAGAGGAGAGCCCGACAAGCTGGGGCCCGCACTCACACAGGTCTACGCTAAGGTGAGCTTATTATTATGAGATAATAGTTAGTTATTAGTATTAGACTTTTTAAATTTGTATTTTTTTTAATGTATTATCAGGCACTACCATCTGCCATCAATATCCCAGTTATTGAAAGGCAGTAACCTTAAATGAATGAGCGGCAATGCATGCAATAATACAAGAAGGGACGAAAGTACAACCATTTTCCACCATTAAATCAATTATATGTAAGGGATAATGTATAGGTGTAACGGTCACGATCACTCGTATGTGTTTGTTTGTGGGCACTTGGCGAATATAAGTGGGCTCTGTGATGATCTCCGGAAACAATCGGAATCAATTATTCTGACAAAATGTCAAACTATTTTGACAGACAGAAGTTTCAGAGTCAGGAAATAATAATAAGCTCTGGGTTGGACACTAAATGTCGGTATTTTCCAACCAATCATGTATTGACGGTCAATCAGACTGTAACCATTTACGGCATACGCGATTGCTTCTATAAATGATCTTAAAAAAGATATAAAGTTTTTGTTTGACATTTTGTCTGTGCACAGGCAAAGAGCGTGATGGTGGTGGAGGTGACCGCTCCGGCCTGGCTGCATCGCTTCATCATCGGCAAGAAAGGACAGAACATCGGGCGGATCACACAGCAGCTGCCTAGGGTGAGGGAGGGGAGGGGGAGAGGGAGAGATTTTTTTAATCCCGGTAAAGGGTTTTTTACTGGGAGTTTTTTCTCAGCCGAGCTAAGGGTGTAAGGGCAGGGTGTCATATTGCATCATATTGTATGGAATGTAAAGACCACTGAGGCAAATGTCAATATGTGATATTGGGCTATACAAATAAAACTGATTTGATTTGGAGGGAGGGCGAGAGGGATAACACTTCTTCTTCTACCCACAGTATGTCCAAATACTTTGAGGAAGTTGGATGAAGGTTGTATCGCAGTGGCAGTGTGTGGGCTCCGGTCAAATGGGGCAAGAGAAGTCACACTGTATCCCTCTCTCTGTGTGTGTGTGTGTCTGTGTCTGTGTCTGTGTCTGTGTCTGTGTCTGTGTCTGTGTCTGTGTCTGTGTGTGTGTGTGTGTGTGTGTGTGTGTGTGTGTGTGTGTGTGTGTGTGTGTGTGTGTGTGCGTAGGTTCACATAGAGTTTACGGATGGTGAGGAGCGAATCAGTCTGGAGGGGCCGACAGAGGAGGTGGAACAGGCTCAGGCCCAGATACAAGAGATCATTAAAGACCTGGTGGGTAGTGGTTCACACTCACTCACTCACTCACTCACTCACTCACTCACTCACTCACTCACTCACTCACTCACTGACTCATTCACCCACCCACCCAGTCAAAGTGTACTAATTTGACTATTTTGACAAATGTTTGTTTTAAAGTAAAACAATTTAACACCTGCTTTTCAAATTTGGGGATTTTCTGTTTTACTGTCTTTTTTATCATTGTTAACTTATACCTTTATTGTTTTGAACTGTTGGTTTTATAGGCCAAACTGTGAATCAAGAAAATATTTATATTAGGATTGAAAATACTTTTTATCAAGAGGGGGTTGACTTAATGTAAATCATTATTGAATTAACCCATTGATGACTATGGCAATCTAGGATGCATGTCCTTAATGCCTGAGGGTTTTCTGAAAAGATAGTACGAATTGTCAAGTCTACCAAAACCTTAATATCTAAGCCTGTGTAGCACATAGAAACATGAAATAAAATACATTTAAAAGTTAGTTCACAGGTTTTATTTAAACATGCTCCCTACCCTACAAACCAACAAATATTTCAAAAAAATCTCAAAATTTATGAATTAGAAAATTATTAAATATTGTTAATAAATAGATGCAATGTATTGTGTGATTTTCGTCAGTAGCCTATTGTAAAAATCTCTTTACCACATTGAATATTTTATTATTTTGTTATATTTTTTTATTTTTATTTTTTATTATTCCCTTTTGAGTCTTAAACCCTTTGCAAGCTGCAACATTATCACCCGAATGGTCACCCGAAAATGATTCATTCTCACCCCGTGAATCATTGCTGTAACAGAACTCCCATTCACTCTTAGAATACAGACACTTGAAGAGCTGAGAGATGTAGATAAAGAGAGATAGATTTGATCGGGGCTCTGTGCTGTAGCTTAGGCTCAATCTTAATCCTCTGCCCCCCTGTGTGTGCAGCTGGTGCGGATGGACTACACTGAAGTCATCATAGACCAGCGTTTCCACAGACACCTCATCGGAAAGAACGGAGCCAACAGTGAGTACATCTCTGCTCTGCTGAGCCCAGCACCAAAACAACTAGGGCATCATCACTGCTGGGGTCTGGAGTTCAAATGCCAGTGGGAGCAGCCATTTTTCACTTAGATGACACATTTTGTAGAAGCTAAGGCTGCGTTCCAAATCGCATACTTTTTTTCCATTCTACATACTACAGCTGACCATAAACAGTATCTTGTAAGCATACTGTAGGCAACAATTGGGACTACTTATTTCTATAAGCATAACATCAGGCCTTGATCTTGCCTCTGGCTTATATATCCATAGCATTGCTGGTTGTTTTAACGCTGCTTCGATGTGACGTAACTTAAAGAGGATTTTGGACACCGTCAGAATTGCCCAAATTGGAAGTCAGGCTTGAATGTGGCTGTGGTTGGCCTAAGTCAGCTTTTACAGTGTGCAACATTGAAGTGAAAAGCTCTGACATGTATATTATAATGTTTCCATCCCTGCCTGCTTTCCTTCCCCCCTGGCTACAGTCAACCGGATCAAGGAACAGTACAAGGTGTCCGTCCGAATCCCCCAGGACTCTGAACACAGCGGCCTGGTCCGCATCGAGGGAGACCCCAAAGGAGTGCAGCTGGCCCGCAGAGAGCTCATAGACATGGTCCAGAGAATGGTGAGAATGCACTCACAGTTTAGGGTGGTTTTAATCAGTCATTCCCTTTTGCTGGTCGGCATTAAAAGCATCAAAATTGGCTCACTCTCTGTTTTTTTTTTTGTCCAGGAAAATGAGCGCACCAAAGACCTGATCGTGGAGCAGAAGTTCCATCGGACAATCATCGGCCAGAAGGGAGAAAAGATCAAAGAAGTCCGAGACAAATTCCCAGAGGTGAAGAGTGTTGCCAGATCAAAAGAAGAAGCCAAAGAAACAAGCAACCAGGCCTATAAAAAAAAACAAGCCCAAAAGAAGCACTATTTCTTAATCAGCAATTGCAAATAGCCTCCATGTTACAGGATACACATCCTTTAGTAGAGTTCTTCATCTCCATTTCTACAATAATAATAAGGAATTTTATTGCATCCACTCCATCAACAACGTTACATTCTTAAATCATTCACATTTTTTAATGTACATTCTTTAACCTACTATATCATATTAATTGTACTAAGTAAGAAATACTAAGCGTCCTTTGTTTGGATTGTAAAACAAATGTATCACTTAGAAATAGGCTTATCTAGTAAAATTACAAGAGAAGTAAACTTTATTTAATGCAAAGGCATCAAACCCAAATAAGTGGCTGCGCTTTAAAACAAGCCTGCATAACCGCAACCCACGACAACCAATACTTGTGATTGACTTAGCAAAAAAAACAAGCTGGCTGGATTTATAGTCATAACGGTAGAAATCATTAGTTTTGATCCAGGCCTACTTTAATACGGCGTATATTGTACAACATTGCACAACATTGTTTCAATCAAAAGGCCTTACTTGTATTATACTGGTCTTTAGTTTCCCCACATCTGCATTACTGTGTTGAGGTGGGGGAAACCCTAGTAAAATTACACAAAAAGGGCAATACGAAGATATATCACACCTCACAGGGCACACACTAATAACTTCTTTATTGATGGTGCAGAATTCATCAAATTACGGGACATAGTAAGTTACCACACCGCACAAATGATGTACAAGGCTTCAAAAAAAGCCTTCCTGTCAGTTTACAAGCAATGTTTGAAGACAGAGGAGTCTCGATGATTTAAGAAGAAAAAGAAAATTCATAGAGAAAAACATACGGACCACACTTAAGTCATTTTCGATTTCTGTAAAGGGTATTAAATTATGGAATGACTTGATGAAGATATCACAGGGAGTTGAGTAATTTCAAAATAATGTATGTCTCTAAAATTATGGAAAATTATAGACTGTATCAGAGCACTAAGAAACGGATAAAGGTGGTTCACTTTCATAACATTATTGTAAAAGATAGGTCAGCAGAATGAGTTGTTTGGGTTTAAATACTTTATTGTGATTGACTCCAGATATGCATTGAAAAGGCCACAATATGGCAAAACAAACTCTGCATTGTCAGAAACTCAGAACGGAGCAGAACTGATCTTAACAAGCTGAAGCAAGTGGATTAATCATGGAACTGCTAAATTGGTCTCTAAATGCAAATGCATATAGATATATACTTGATCCTTGTATTTTCTTCCTTTTACTTTATTTTTATTTTTATTTTTTATTTTTCTCTTATTTTTTTTTTACTTTTCATTATTTCTTTTTTCCTTTTTCTTTTCTTTTCTGTGCAGTAAAGTGAATCTGATTTTGAATCTGAGAAAGGGGGGCGCAAGCCTTGTTCTTCCGCACCCTCGGGCAATACTATTAAGATTTATGAGTGAGAGATAATTTGTGTATTGTGGAAATTGTCAGAAATAAATAAATAAATAAATAAATATAATCTCTTACATAGGTCATTATCAACTTCCCCGACCCGGCGCAGAAGAGTGACATCGTGCAGCTCCGAGGGCCCAAGAACGAGGTGGAGAAATGTGCCAAGTTCCTGCAAAAGATCATAGCAGACCTGGTATGACGCCCTGCATCTAATGTATTTGACTCTTTCTATACGTTTTGGGCTCCTTACAGTTGACTAACCAGCAGCTTTTTTCCCCCCTTTGTTAGATTGAGAATAGCTTCTCGCTCTCCGTTCCCATCTTCAAGCAGTTCCACAAAAACATCATCGGTAAGGGCGGAGCCAACATTAAAAAGGTGAGACCTGAAGGCCACTTTTAATGGGTCACCGAAAAACTTTTTCATTGTGGCATTATGTTAAAGGCACAAAAATGACAGATGATGTTAACGCCACCAGATCCGCGAGGAGACCAACACTAAGATCGACCTGCCCACGGAGAACAGTAACTCAGAGATGATCGTCATCACGGGCAGGAAGAGCAACTGTGAGGCAGCCAGAGAGAGGATCCTCGCCATCCAGAGAGAACTGGTGAGAGACGGGACACTCAAATCACTTATCTGGATATACAATTCTTATTACAACAATGAATGTGATTTAAAAAGACATTTTGCAGCTAAACTAAATCTGTTTTTACACCATTCAGGCGAACCTTAAAGAGACTGAGGTGGCCATCCCCTCCAAGCTGCACAACTCTCTGATCGGCTCTAAAGGCTGCCTGGTGCGCTCCGTCATGGAGGACTGCGGTGGTGTGCACATCCACTTCCCCTCCGAGGGCTCGGGCTCAGACAAGGTCACCATCAGAGGGCCGGCCGGAGAGGTGGAGAAGGCCCGCAGACAGCTGCTGCAGCTGGCTGAGGAGAAGGTGGGTGGGAGGGAGAGATAGATTCTAAAGCCTCGCTTCCACTGAGCGCTGCGGTTTGGTCCGACTTTATTTGCGTTTCCACTGTCAAAAGTTGGTGAGCGTCCCAAAGTAAGCGTGCCGTGCCTATTTATGTCACCCTTCCGTTTGGGTACAAAAGGGTCCAAAAGCACACTGCAGTCCGTCGATTCGTCGACAGAATCATAATTTCTGTGAGCGATAAACCACCGTGTGTTAAGTCCTTGGCAAGAATGAATTTCGGCGTGCAGCTCTTTTGTTTATTGTGTGGCGTTTTTTCCTCTTTATTTAATTTATGAGCAGGCTACACTGTGTCCTGCTGTTATGATTTCGGTATTAACATATCTGCTATGATGTCACCATAGTTTCGTAATGGCCCTGAACCACAGACTGTGTATTCTCTGACCTTGGCTATCCCCATCTGGCATAAACCCCTCATACCATTTAATGGTACTGTCTGCAGTGGAAACACAAGCTAGATCTAGGGTGACCGTGCACTACTTAGTGGAAGCGAGACAAAAGAATGAAGGAAAAGAAGAGGAGACTTGAAATGCTTGAAAGCGGAGAAGAAGGAGATGTCAAGTTACTGACACAGCTCCTCTGTCCTCTGTCCCTCATCTTTTCTTTCTTGTCCTTTTTTTTCAGCAAGTCAACAACTTCACAGCTGAGCTCCAGGCCAAACCAGAGTACCATAAGTTTCTGATCGGCCGGGGCGGGGCTAATATCCGGCGTGTGCGTGACAGGACGGGGGCACGCATCATCTTCCCTTCAGCAGACGACACGGAGCAGGAACTCATCACCATCGTGGGGAAGGAGGAAGCCGTTCGACAGGCCCAGTTGGAGCTGGAAAGTCTGGTCAAAAACCTGGTAATCAGCTGTCCTGTTAATCCTAACTGTCCAACCCTACATTTTCCCATGCGTGACATCACACATGGAAAAATGTAGGGTTAGACAGTGAGACCATAAAACACTGTTTCTGTCTTTTCTCAGGCTAGGATGAACCGATTCCTAAACTTTTTGCACATTTATACTACATAGGATCTCAGAGTTCAATACACCTTCATATCTCCAACGGTGAAGTAGGTCTTTAACACCCCTCTTCCTGTCTCCAGGACGACGTGGTGGAGGACAGCATGGTGGTGGACCCTCGTCACCACCGTCACTTTGTGTGTCGGCGGGGCCAAGTCCTGAGGGAGCTGGCCGAGGAGTACGGGGGCGTGGCCGTCAGCTTCCCACGCACTGGAGCCAACAGCCAGCGTGTCACTCTGAAGGGAGCCAAGGACTGTGTGGAAGCCGCCAAGAAACGCATCCAGGAGATCATAGAGGACCTGGTGAGGGGACACTGTTGATGTTCAAGCCCAAAAAGCCCAATCCAATCAGTTAAAGGTGGAGTCAGTCACTCATTCTGGAGAACGCTTGTTGTCTAAATCACTTGAAAATCAGTGAATATCTCCTCATGATCCGCTACCAGTCCGTACTGTACATACAGTAAATTCATACATATTTAAAAAAACCCCTCAAAAAACCATTAACTAATCAAAAAAACCCTTAAAAATTTAATCAAAATAAATATTTTCACCATTATTTTCCACACTCCACCCTCTTAACACTAACCACACAAACCCCTCCACCCATTCACAATCTCATTAATAATCCCCACCTCCTTACCATAAATATAATTTTCCAAAGAAGAAAAAGGGCAGTGCATCACATCCAGCCCAGAAGAATTCTAATATCAAAGAAACCCACAAAATTTTGAAGAAAAAATAAATATTAAATTCAAAAAATAATTTATTTCAATAAAACAACCATAAAAAGAAGGGGTTGGAGGATGGGGGGGGGGGGGAAGTCATTGAATTCTAAGAGTGAAACGACGAAGACCCCAAACGGGCACAGGGCAGACGCAACAGAACGACCCCAAACACCCCCCACCCGGGTGGCCCTGCCGCCCCGGAGGGCACCAGGGAGGGGGAGAGGACCAGGAACACCAAGAGGGAACAGGCGGAAAAAGAGGCAAACAAAAAGACTTGGGCCCATGGACATTCTTCTTGGGGGCCCTTGTTCGTTGCTGGGGGTATTTGGGGGGAATCCGTCGGCGCCGCTCAGGCTTTATTCGGTGTCGGAAAGAGATGAAGAAAGGGGGGGCTTTGAACATCGGGTGTTAGTGCACTGACCAAGCTCTTTAAACGGGTATGAAAACAAAGGATATGTAAACAAAGGGGGCCCACTCTAGCTAGCAATATACCCGTTTACACAGCCCAGGCTTTGTATTAACACTGGATTTTTTTTCCAGAGCACACACATTATGGACAAGTTGCGGATCATGACTAGATTTTGACCAAAAGGACACGGATTTTGACCAAAAGTAATTTTGACTACCGTAGATTTCGGACTATAAGATGCGACTTTTTCTATTATTATTACACAGCACAGTGTTCTGTAGCTACTAGGGATGGGCGTTAGTATTCGAGTACTCCTCGTTTCAAATGAACTTGATTGGTGGATGAGGAAAATATATATTTTTTTTTATTGTCTGTAGCCTTTAGGCCGGCGGGCCGCGGCCGCCCCTATTTTAAAATGTTATATAGTGTACAAAACGGCACAAAACGGATAAAATAAAGTTTAACAAAATTAAATATTTTGATGCAAGTGCAATAAACTGAGCGTTGTGTCAAACATCAACTGCAAATAACTGCCACCTCCGTGCCACCACAGCGCAGCCTGTGTTCTCCACGGCAACGCGGGGCTGAACACGGACACTTTCTTCTCCAGAACATTTTCAGGAATATAACTGTCCAATTATTTCAAAGCAGATGATAAAGTTACATTTATAAAAAGGGGAGATGACACCTGTTACTCTGTTAGTAATGAGTAGACTCCAGGTGAGCATGCAAGGTGCTCTCCGCATAGAAAGAAAAGAAGAAGCAAGGCTTACTTCAGGCACATTCGCTCCGAGCCAACAACAGTTAAGAAGCCTTCAATAGGGATAATTATTCACGGACACGGAGTGAGCATTACGCGGTTGGATATAGGCCTACAACTATCTGCTTTGGTGAGTTATTTATATGTATTTAAATTGTAGGACAATCATTTTATATTATCTGCTGTCCTTCTTATTTTAAATAGTGACTTAGGCTATTTTTTTTTGTTACAACTACAGACCTACTGGATCGGTTTAAATTGTGGCCCGTCTATTTAATTACTTTCAGTGAGGAAAATGTGTTTTAAACTTGTGGAAAAAAATCCTTAATATCATATGGCAACTGTGACTGTTTGACATAAGCATTGAGCGCTTTATTGCGGTCAACCGTTGTTCTGTAGACAGATGCGATGCGTTCTAAAAATAGAAAAAAGTTTAACGAGGAATCGATTGATCCTCAAGGAATGCAAGCAATCACACGAGTAGCGAAAACACTCGTGCCCATCCCTAGTAGCTACTATTGCACTAAATGGTAACACTTAAATGGTAACGTAGGCTACGTTATGCAAATATGCAACTTGTTTGTTGAAATGTTAATAAATGGGAGCTTCCTCAAGCAGCCATCTCTTTCCCGACAATCCTCTCTGTGCACGAACTCTTACATATGGTAATTAAACATTATAACACCTGCGGCTTATAGTCCAGTGCGGCTTATAGTGCGGAAAATACGGTACAAGTTTTCTTCCGAATTGCTGGCTCAATTTTTTTATTTGATTCCTAGCGAATGTCACTGAAATGCTACCAATAATATCTGCAATTAAATGAATTAAATGCAATAATGCGCACTTGTTTTTTCAGTGCTGTTGTAACCCAGCTATACCTCCTCTTTCTCGCTCTCTCTCTCTGTCTCTCTTTCTCTGCCTCTCTCTCTCTAACAGGAGTCCCAGGTGAGCGTGGAGGTGGCTATCCCTCAGCGCTACCACCGGGCCATCATGGGGCCCAAGGGCTGCCGCATCCAGCACCTCACCAGGGAGCACGAGGTCCAAATCAAGTTCCCCGAGAGAGACGACAGCCAAGCGGGTCAGAAGACACTCACAACAACAACAACAACAACACAGACATAACACTTAATACTGTTCCTGATGTGTCGCCCTGACAACAAGAGCACCATAACAAATCTCTCCACAAGCATTATCTGGTGTCACTTTATCGATTAAGAAAAAGTTACATCACGTCACATTAAAGTTTTTTTGACAAAATCACTCTTTGTCAAAATTTGTGAACATCCCCTCACCGATCTGCAACCTGTCCATACTGTGTGTGTGATGAAAAAACAAATCCAGGGTTAATACACAGCCTAGGCTCTGTAAACTTGTATGTAATCAAAAGGGAATGGAAACAAAGAAGGCCCACCGTAGCTAGCAACATGCCTGTTTACAGAGCTTAGGCTGTGTATGAACATTGGATTTTATGGACAGGTAACAGTTCCTGAGAAAATATCATCACTGATTTTGACTAAAAAATTTTGACAACAAGCAATGTTTAATTTAGATCAGAATCTTATCATAATAATCCTATTATATTTCATCCATGTGGCAGCCAGTGGACACATGAATGTATGTGTCCAGCTGAAATAGTAATTGTACTAAAGCCATTATCTGTGGTTAATTACAGGAGGTCCGGAGGCTCCACCACAGGAGAACGGTGATGTGAGTCCAGAGGCGGAGTTCGTCCCCCGCAAGGGTGACATCATCACTATATCTGGGAGAACAGAGAAGTGTGAGCTGG
Source organism: Hyperoplus lanceolatus (assembly GCA_026929865.2). Classification (NCBI taxonomy): domain Eukaryota; kingdom Metazoa; phylum Chordata; class Actinopteri; order Uranoscopiformes; family Ammodytidae; genus Hyperoplus; species Hyperoplus lanceolatus. The sequence continues at coordinate 13,931,630 of CM049417.1, read as the reverse complement.
CTAAAGCTGCCTTGCTGGTAGGCACCATGTCACCTCATTATGCTGGCTCTTCCTTTTCTCTCTCTCTATTCCTCTTCCTATGTCTCTCTCTCTCTCATCCATTTGCTCAGTGCTACTCTTTGCCTCCTCCCTCAGGCGTTGGTGCCCATAACAGAGGAGGTGGAAGTGTCTTACGAGCTGCATCGCTACATCATTGGTCAGAAGGGCAGCGGCATCAGGAAGATGATGGAGGAGTACGAGGTGAGCTCACAGTCTCTCTGGCCCCATCTCCTGGCCGTAGGATCTATTTGAAATACTGCACTTGAAAAGGTCTGCAGCTGTGATGTCATGTTGGAGAAGCTGTTTTTAATAGGCTTAGTTATTTATTTATTTATTATTATTCTTTCGGACAATTCCACACAATACACAATTATCTCTTTCACATCATACATCTTAATTAGTGTTGTCCGAAGGGTGACGGAAAAAGCCTCAGGCTTATCGAGTCCCGCCCCCAATTTCATCAGATTCAGAATCAGATACACATTTACTGATCACAAAAAAGAAAAAAAAAAAAAAAAAAAAAGAAAAATCAAAATAAAAAAAAAAAAATAAATAAAATAAAAAGGAAGAAAACACACAAATATGCATTTTTTTTTTAATGTGATGATTAATGATTAATGATTAATGATGATGATTAATCCACTTGCTTCAGCTTTTAAGATCAGTTCTGCTCCGTTCTGATTTTCTGCACAATGCAGAGTTTGTTTTGCCCTTTTATTGTGGCCTTTTCAAAGTCATTATCTGGTAGTCTAAACACAACTGCAAAAGTATTTAAACCCAAACAAGTCATTCTGCTGACCTATCTTTTACAATAATGTTATGATAGTGCCATTCACCTTTACTCCGCTTATTAGTGCTCTGCTTTCAGTCTATAATTTTCCATAATTTTAGAAACATACATTTTTTTGAAATTTCGCAAACTGCAACTCCCTGTGAATATCTTCATCAAGTTCATTCCATAATTTAATACCCTTTACAGAAATCGAAAATGATTTAAGTGTGGTCCGTATATTTTTCTCTGTGAATCTTGTTTTTCTTCTTAAATCATACGAGACTCCTCTTTCTTCAAACATTGCTTGTAAACTGACAGGAAGGCTTTTTTTTGAAGCCTTGTACATCATTTGTACGGTGTGGTAACTTACTACTTACTAGTTATTGAGACGCATTGAAAAAAGTAAGTGTAAGGGGATTTCCTAAAAACATGACTAACCTTTGTGTGTGTGTGTGTGTGTGTGTGTGTGTGTGTGTGTGTGTGTGTGTGTGTGTGTGTGTGTGTGTGTGTGTGTGTGTTAAGGTGAACATCTGGGTGCCTCAGCCAGAGAAGCAGCTGGATGTGATCAAGGTGACGGGTCTGGAGGCCAACGTGGAGCGAGCCAGACAGGGTCTTCTGGACAGGGTCAAAGAACTACAGGCCGAGCAGGAAGACAGGGTACACAGTTGTGTTATACGTTATTGCTGGTTATTACAGTAGTCGATTGGTATGTTGTAGAATTAAAGGTGAAATAAGCGGTTTATTTATGTTAATATAAGCGTTAAATCGCTCTTTATTCATACAGTGATCACTTACATAATGTGCGCGTTTCATAAAGCCGATCTCTCAGTCAGCTGCTTTGCATGTAATCGGCAAATAAACTTACTGGAGGATCCCAAAATTTTTATCCAATCAGAAGAGAGAACGCTTCAAACCGACACTCGTCTCACTCGTGTATATATATATATACACTCCATTGCAGTGCAGTGTTCATTGGGGTGGCACAATATCAGGAAAACTTGCGATATGCAGTAACAATGTTTAATATTGCAATAAAATAAACAAACTTAAATATACAGCGTTAAAGTTTTTCTGTTTTTCTATGCAGCAAACTCAGCAATTATTTCAATTTTACCATCAGTTCCTTGACAGACATCATGTGCATTCATGCTCATTCTTCTACATGCACAATCTAGTGACTAGCAACATCACATAGCATATGATATGAGCCTACTGTAAGGATATTTGAGTGTTTGAGCTTTCTGCTGTCTCCTTTCCACAGGCCCTGCGTAGCTTCAAGGTCACCGTGTCCGTAGATCCAAAGTTTCATCCTAAGATCATCGGGCGCAAGGGAGCCGTCATCTCCCAGATCAGGAAAGACCACGACGTCAATATCCAGTTCCCCGACAAAGGAGACGAGCAGCAGGTGTGTGTGTGTGTGTGTGTGTGTGTGTGTGTGTGTGTGTGTGTGTGTGTGTGTGTGTGTGTGTGTGTGTGTGTGTGTGTGTGTGTGTGGGGCTTTATATAAAAGACATCTCTATTTTGCCACATAGTTTAGTATTATGTGTTTCACTTGTGTATGTCTCTCCTATAACCGGCTCCACACTTGTTGTTTCCTCCCCAGGATCTGATCGTGATCTCTGGGTACGAGCGTAACGTGGAGGAGGCGCGTCAGGCCATCCAGCAGCTGGTGTCAGAGCTGCAGGAGATGGTGAGCCAAGACGTCCACCTGGACCCCAGGACCCATGCACGCATCATAGGGGCCCGCGGCAAGGCCATCCGCAAGCTCATGGAAGAGTTCAAAGTATGGATGTCTGTTTGGGGTTTTCTTATCCTTTGTCTGTGTTTGTGTCTCTGTTTGTGTGTGTGTGTTGTTTGCTCACACACAACTTTAGAGTCCTTTTTTTTCTACCCTGAATATGCAGGGGGAAAGTTCAGATTCTAGTTTACATTTTCTATTTTATTTACAAGTCCGGTCTGATCGTGGAAAGACAGCTTTTATAGCTTCAGTGCCCCTGACTCCTGGAACATCTGCATGGAGCATCGAATTCTTCTACATCAAGATTTAAGACATTTTATTTTTTGTCTTATGTACAATAAGGCTCCTCTCAACAATGCAATATAGAAGAAGAAAATCACTGTCCCCTTGTATTACCTAATTGGCTTTTTTAATGGTCTGAATGTTATTTAACTGAATTTAATATATTTTTATATATTATTATGGATTTGGCTGTTTTGATCAGCTTGTTGTGGGCCCTTGACTTTGTTTCTACTTCTCTTTGTTGTGTGTTTTCACTCACTCTTTCACTGTTTTTGTGTTGTTTTTTTAAACTTTCATGGTGTTGTTGACAGTGTTTGTTATTTTTAATGTCATTGGAAGGTGGAATAGATTTTGTTACATTATTTTCATGGTCTTGTTTTTCTGACTGTATCTGACCTGTTGTCCAGGTGGATATCCGGTTCCCTCAGCCCGGCTCAGAGCAGCCAGACAAAGTGACAGTGACGGGGCTACCAGAGAGTGTGGACAACGCCATCGACCACCTGCTCAACCTCGAGGAGGAATATGTAAGTTCACTGACCTGTCTAACAAAACTTCCATTAAAGAATAGAGATATGTTGTGTTTCTCCTCTGCCAATATTGCTGATGATGGGCAACAAAAATGATCTTCTAGGTATTTATAGATATGTTTTTTTATTGTATGTATTTATTTATTTTAATTTGCCTGTTTTAAATGTATTTATGCTTCACATGTAAGGTGTCTTTGATTGTTCTGAAAGGCGCCCAACATTTAAACAGATTATTATTATTATTATTATTGGTTGTGTCAGTGCCATTGTCAGAAAAGAAAAAACAAAACCTCATTCCTCTCCCTCTCTATCTCTCTCTCCCTGTCTCCCCCTCCCCTCTGTATCTCTCCCTCTCTGTCTCTCTCTCTCTCTCTCAGATGATGAGTGTGACAGAGACAGAGACGTTGGCAGCGTACATGAAGCCTCCGTCTCGTTATGGCGGTCCAGGAGGCTCTGGCAGAGGGGAGGATGGCAGCGGGGGGCCGGCTAAAGGCTTTGTGGTGCGGGACGCCCCCTGGAACGGACCAGGGAACAAGGTTGTTTTTGTAGATAAGTAAAAATAGCAAGGGTACTCCTTTTTTAAAGGTGCACTATTGCACTTTGGGTGTGTCAGAGAATTTTACATTTCCTAACGTATATTCTCATATTTGAATCAACAAACTTTCCTCACAGAAAAATTGGATCCTTGGAACACAGTTTGAAGTTAGAAATCTTCCTGAAAAGTTACTGTTTCACTGTGGTTGTTTACAGCAGCAGGACTCACAGTTTGGTTTACAAGCATATTCTAGTCTCTACTCTATTATCACTTCTGCTTCACTAGATTATGTGGTGGTGTGTTAACCTGCACGTCCAAAAATACTCCAAAGTGGATAAAATGATCCCTTTTACTAGTGCAGTGTGTATTTAACATTTTGTGTCCGTTTGTCACAGGCTCCTGACATGAGCAGCGCTGAGGACTTCCCCACGTTTGGAACAGGCGTGGCCCCTAAGCAAACGTCCGCCTGGGGCCCCAAGAAGTTCTGAAAAGAAAAAGGAACCTTGTGTAAAGTAGATGATGAGAGACCAAACACATCTCTTCTCAAAGTGCTGCTTGCCTTCCTCCCTCTTCCTTCTCTCCTTAGTGACTTTCCGCCTTGGTCTCTGTAAACCCCTTTGTACCAAACCTCCCACAACCAGCCTCCATTCATTCTGGGAGAAACTGTCCTGTCTTATTTTTTACTTTTCATGTCTTTCCTCTACTACGCACTTCCAAAAAAAAGATTGTTGAGGGCTCTCTTCATAGTTTTCCTGCTCTGCCTCCAGGTTGCCTCCACCCCCTGCCGGTCTTGCTGAAATATTTCAAAAAACTGACCCCTCTTTTTTTTTCTCACCTCTTACTGCCTAATTCTCCTCCTCGCAATCAAACTATCAGTTCACTGCAATGCAACAGACAATGGGTGAAGTGGGGTCAGAGAGTACAGAGGGGGGGGGGGGGGAAATATCTGAAGCAAGATGCTTTCCAAGGAGGTGGTGTCGTCTATCCAAGTTACAATAATTTCATCTTGGATTTTTAAGCTAAAAAAAAAAGAAGGGAGTTTTACATTGCAAAGAAGAGTTTGTAAAAAATGAAATCTTTTAGGTTCTTTTTCCTGTGTTTTTTTTACAAGAAGGTTCCTTGTTCACTCACCTTTTCCAGTCACTAATGCGGCGCAGCAGGTGAGGCGATGAGCTCTGTGTGTGTGTGTGTGTGTGTGTGTGTGTGTGTGTGTGTGTGTGTGTGTGTGTGTGTGTGTGTGTGTTTGTGTGTGTATGTTTGAGTGTGTGTGTTGGTGGGTTTAGGAGAGGTTTTTCACCCACAAGTGTTTGTGGATCCCCCCCTTATTTATTTATTTTGGAGCTGTAAGCTCTGGTCGAATCTCTGGAGGTTTGTCCTTTTTAAAATCGTCATGAATCAAAAAGACGTGGAAGTATGTTTGTAATGAAGTCATTTTGTCACAACTTTGTTAATTTATTTAAAAAGAAAAAAGGAGCCATTTTATTTAAACTACTGTGATCATGTTTTTTTTTTATGAAAGCACCCACTGTAGCTTGATGCTTACGACCTTGTGCTGAGGAGTGAATGCTGTACGTCAGGGTTTGGACACATTTCAACAGTTATGTGTAAGTGTACAAAGAACTTTTCGCTATTTTTTTAACTGTGTGGAATTTTCTGTTGTTGTTGGTTTCTGGCATATTTGGAAGACTGTGTGTGTGTGTGTGTGTGTGTGTGTGTGTGTGTGTGTGTGTGTGTGTGTGCGCATCTGGAAGTTAAGATGTATATTTGAATGAAGCTGAACCAAACTTTTACATGGTCTTTGTCCGTTTCTCTCAGTTCTTTGAGTTCACTTTGCTCGTTGTAACCACTTGATTTAGTTCCTGTCAACATGCACACAACCAACCCAAACTCACTGTCAATAACTGCACTTTGTTTTTTACGAAAGCAGAGATCGGCCATGCTTGCAATTATTTTTTTAAACAAAGGTCGTGTCCTCTTAAAGCCCTCAGAAACTTGGTCTTTAATAGTAAAAATCAATATTTGATATCAAAGGTTGGTGTATTGGTATTGGTAAATTTTCATAAATATTATGCAACTTAGTTGAAAAAAATGCTTTTTTAATGTCAGAATGTTTGCCAGGACTGAGTGGGCGTGGCTCCTAGGCTCATGTATCAAACGGTGTCCATGGTAGAAGTCACTCAACTGCTGTGATTGGTTCAAAATGCTTAATGTGTCATAGGAGCCAGAGCATAGCCTGCCTCATCTAAATGGAATTTCTGTAAACCTTCTCAAACTTAAATGAAAATGTCTTTCATTTGGATTGACAACAATGCCTAACTCTTTTCAGATGCTAACCATTAGGCGTTTAATTCCCCAAATTACATAGAAGGATCTTGTGGATTAGGGTTTACAGGGGCTTTAATAATATAATACTCATATTAATGGCCGTTATCTTGAGATCACATTTTAATGATCTTGTTACTGTATGTTGAAATAATTAGCATTTTCTCAGTTCTGAGACTTTAAGCGACTTGTCCTACTTGCCGAACCGTACAATGAGCCTTGATTTCATTCAGTCTAATCAAATCTTCCTTATGCCTGATATAGTTTAACTGTTTGGAAAATACACTTTGTTTTATTTCCAAAGTTAAAAGAAAATTAAATCACTTTTCAGTCTATTTGATTCACACAGGACTGAAGCAAGGCAGAGTGATTAGCTAAGCTTAGCATAGCATTAAGACTGGGGATAGTGTTTATGTTCTCACAGCCCTTTGTTCCCACGTTTTGAAGTAATCTAACTATATAATAGAGAATAGTATGTCTGTGTCTGGGTGTGTTGCACTCCTATACTAACCTCTCCCTGTCCCCTTACCCTAACCACTTAGCTGTGATGCTTGAACCTAATCGCTAATTTCAGGAACATAGGGCTGTGGGAACATTGGGATGAGCCCAAAGACTTAGCCTGGTACTACCAGACCATCGTACTTCATTTCATTTGTACATAATATATATATATATATTTAAAACTTAACACATGCCTTGACACATTGGCATGTTTCCAATCTAAAACCCAAATAAATGCAAGAACAAATACAAGTGTCCAGAGAAGAGCTCAGTCAAGAAGAAGACCACCCTAGTGACCGCAAGGTTGATTGTTCAAAAACCTCATCCTGACACTGTTTTAAAGTCAAATACCCTAATCAAAGACATAAAATTGCCCGGAGAAAGCTATGAGCCCAAACAATGTGACCAGCAGGAGTTTTACAGAGGAGTAGGGTAGCAAAGGAGAGTGATCGAGGGAGAGGTCAGGCTGCGCCATCTTTTTGTTTTACAGCCCGTCCAACAAAACACACACACACACACACTTTAACCATCCTTCTGTGCATACTGTCTTGTCAGTTTATTTTTTTTATAAATCAGGAAGATATGATTTGTTATGTAACAGCCTGTACAATGCAACTTAGAGAAAACAAAAAAAAAAGGAACCAAAAAAAATAATTACAAATTATATTGTACAAAGCAGCACAGGGCTGTAAACAACCCTTACATTTCAATTTTTTCACATTTTTGATTGGAAGTTTTTCCTTTTGTCAAACCCCGTATAGATCTTCCATCAGATCACAGCTGCTCTTAGAAGGTGACAGCTTATTTATTTTTGAACGATCACTTTTTTGAGTTTGACTCATCAAAACTGTTCACTGAAAAAAGTGAACAATGTTTTTGGGGGTTTATGTTCTGAAGCAAATTTAGATGGTAGCGGTGTAGAAGAGGGAAACGCTTTGGAAAAAAGCTGCTCACATAGGCCTACAATCAACCGTGAGGTGGATGTTTCGTATCAAATAAAATCCCCTGTATAAACATTTTGACAAATGTAAATCAATAATGTTAGTGGACATAAAAGAACTGCAGAGCCCTAATTAATCACATTCACATGTAAACAGCGTGACTGCTTGTCCTTCAGCTCTGGGAAAAGTCCGAAAGGTCGTGCCCAGGTAAACCATGGCCATGAGGTAAACGCGGGGGGTCTGGCGGTGGCGGATGGATTTTACCAGACGAACCGGAGTGGAGGTGTGAGTGGATCTAGATTTAACATTTACGTGAGGGGGGAAGCGAGACAACGGGCGTAATTTTTAAAACCACTCCAACCTTTTGGCTTAAGTCTATTCAACCACCTTCTTATTAAAAACAAAAAGACCTGCCCGGAGTTTACTCCTTGAGAAGATTGATAGCAGTCCAGTAACAAGGGGTTTCGTGCACACACACAACTAGCCTAGCCACTGGTCCTAGCAAATAAATAGTCCGGTGACATTGTTTTGTATACAAATTGAACAAACGAGTTATAACGTTGTTGATCTGTGAGCTTTAAAAGGTGGCCTTTTTGTGTTTTTTTCCTGATTTTCTAGTCCTTATGCTAAGCTAAGTTAGCCGGCTGCTAGGTATAGCGTCTTACATACGTGAACGGTATCAATCTATTCGTTGACCTCTTGGCCGGATGGCAAATTAGCATATTTCCAAAAACGTAAAAATATTTTTTCCTTTTTCTCCTTTTTACTTGTATCAAAACCTACCAAGTCTAGAAGTAAATATATATATATTTTAAATATCATGATGGAACCTCTTAGTTTTAACACAAAATGGTTGTGAAGATGGAGCATAGTTGGCCATTTATCATCTCCATACACATTTTTTTAGCTTTCCAAAAAGGTGCACATGGTCTTTTTTCTTTTTTTCTTCATACGTCCACTCTCATTCTGTCCAAACTTCCAGTTTTCCACCACAATTTTAAAAGCTGTGGATATTATTTTCTATTTGACAAAGACGAATCAAAAGGCGACGCTGGGCCAGAACAGAAGAAATGCAAAACAGGACTGTTAATGTGGAGACACGAAGAGGACAGCAACATACAGTGGTAGATGTGTAAACATTTTTCTCTTCATCCAGTTTTAAAATCACCCCCCCCCCCTCCCTCCCCTTTAATAAGTCACAATCACAAGACACTCTTGGGTTCATTCTCAGATTCAAGTGTCTTTCTGTTTTTATATATAATTTTTTGAGAACATTGCCACTCTTTTTCTTATGACCCACGTTTCAGTCTTTTGAGGTGACGGTCCTTTAACGTGCAGGTTGACTTTAGGACGGGATCCTCCCAAAAGAAAAAACACTGATAAAATAAGTGCCAAAAGGTACAGAACAAGAGAAAAAAAATAAGCTGATTGTGAGAGTGCAAGAAAAAATATGTTTGGGAAAAATAAGAAGAAAAAACGTGGCCAAAAAAAACAACAACCCTGCAGCGAATGAGCTATCGTGTCGTGTCTGAGTTTTAAAAATCGCCCACACGAGTGTCCGAAACATAAAGTGCAGGCAGTGTCTGTTCTTCTTTGAAACCGCCGTAGCTCCCGGCCATTAAGAGAGCCCAAGAGCAAACCACAAAAAAAAAAAAGAGTGCTGAATTGTCAAAAATCCATAGTATAGGAACAGTTGGATTTCCAGAGGAGTCTCTCTCGCTCAAAGGCAGGGGTTGGATTTGGTTGTCAGTTTATTAAAAAGGACCCTCCTTGGCTCCCCTACCCCCATGCCCTGTTCACTCCACCCTGATGAGCAGGCCGTACAGCAACGTGCCCCCCTGCTCCTTGGTCATCCACTCGATCTCTGAGTTGCAGAAGCGAGGGTCCAGGGGCTCGCTGTGGCCCAGGGTCTGGGGGCCCACCTTATAGGAGCCTGGACGCACACACACCTGGAACCCCACCTGGGCCTGGTGGCAGCGCTGGGACCGCGGGTCCTGAAATCTGCAACAAGGAGATGAGGAGGACAACTATCAGTCAGGTGGTCTCTAGCTAAGGCTGCACCATATCAGGAAAACGTGTGACGTGCGATAACATTGTCGAATTTGGGCAATGGCGATTTCAATTCCGCTAAATGAACAAATACTGAAATGTACGACCTCAATGTGTGCTCTAACATACACTCACATTGCCAACATACACTCCAGACGGTAAGTAGCCTATGCAGGCACTGAGAAAAACTAATTAAATTTCACTATAATTATCACTTATTGCAGTTCAAGCTGTTTTTGTGATACGTAAACCTCGATATCAACATTTGCGACAACGATATTTTTTCTATAGTGTAAACCTTCTCTACCTTAATTTCATTTTAGCCGTCCACTATAATACATTATCCAATAAAAGCATAAATAAAAAGGTCAGGTGTGTGTGTGTATGTACTTAATGATTAGTGGACTTACTGCACTTTGGGGGCAAAGATCTCCATGCCGGAGTAGCGCATAGTTGGGGAGAGGTGCACTCTGGGAACCTCCCTGCCAGGGGCGCTGTTCTCCTCTGGCTCACTGTAGCCGTTGGGCCCCTCTGCCTTCACAGGGGACACGGTGAAGATGGACGACGTCCCTGCAACCGCAAAATTACATTCACAGTTTTAGCCATTTGGGGGATGTGAAGCAATTGTATTTGGGGTGGCTGGTACTAATGTGCATGTATCATCTTTTCCTAGAAAAAAAAGGAACTTATAAAAACTTTAAATTAAAAAACAAAACAAACAAAAAAAAATGCATTTCAAAAGGCAATAACAGCAAAACACAGGCTTTACAAACAGCTAAAAAAGACCTAAGATTATATAATATTATAGATGCTTTATTCAACAGCAACATACAGTTCTGCACACATTTGAAATAACTTGTTTGGCAATGTTGTGGTGGTCAGGGAGGCTTCTCCTACCGGGCAGCAGCTCACTGTGGTCTAGTGTGCGGCGTAGGGCTCCTACACTGGTGCCGTGGTATGCAATGTGCCACTTTTTCAGTGCATTAGATACCTCGCAGTGGGGCTTGATCCTGAACAAAGATGATAGATGATAGACACTTATGCAATGATCAAACAGCTGCACAGAAGTTCAATACAGAATAATAGATGCACAGCCTATAGGTCAGCAGACAGAGAGAAGATTTTTGTTATGAGTATACTTAATTAATAGTAAAATAAAAGACTGAGATTTACTTGATTTTTTTCTTTTTTTTTTTACATAAACACACAAGGTAAATAAAGCTATGTTTTCTCTCCTAGCAGCAGCTATAATTTAGGGCTAAGGGTGAATGTTGAAAGGTATATACAGTTATTTGATAAACTTTCACACTGGAACTGATGAAAAGGCACAGCTATGGCTCTTGGTGATATTGTAGCACCTCTCAAAATGCAATAATCCCACAATGAATGGTTTAATAGCTCGCTGCAGTATCATGTCTGTGACTGGGTAGGGGTTGGTGCGCTCACCTGAGGGCAAAGCGGCACCATCCAAAGGGCAGGGCGTAGTCCCGGGGCGGCTCTCCTCTCTTGTAGTAGGCCTCGTCCCCCCGGAGCTTGTGGCAGGACTCACAGTAACACAGGTTGTACTTTGCCTCTTCGTTAAAATAGGCATCTAAAATATGCAAGGAAAGACAGAAGATTGCGTACAGTTTCATTGTGACATTGTGGAAGACAGAGATGGAGGCAGTAGATAAGACACTGGGCATTAAACTCACCAGGTAGCGTGAGCAGGTCCTTGAAGCGCGAGCACAGAGCCTGGTATTCACAGGTCTTGTTGGGGTTGACCTCTGGAGGGGGCGTCCAGCACACACTCTCTTTGATTCCTGTAGAAAAAGAAACACAAAGTCGGTCCAAATGGAAAAAAACTCAAGAGCTGAAAGACTGAACAGACCCTTAAAGGTTGGGGGGAAAGAAATTATGAATCATTTTTGCTGACAAAATCACTTTGTCATATCAGCGAATATCTCCTCACAAGCTGCTTCTTGTCCGTACTTTGAGTGCGCTGATAAAAAATATTGTGTTAATACACAGTCTAGTCTCTGTAAAGGGGCATGTTTACATGCTACGGTGGGCCCCCTCTGTTTACATACATAAATAAATACCTGACAGAGGCAGATTGTGAGGACATATTCACTGCTTTGACAAAAAGCGATTTTGTCAACAAAGATTCTCCAGAATCACTGACTTCACCTTTAAAGAGAAGACACACAAACAGGAGGTGTTCTTCTTACCGTCAACCATGTCCGCCTTCTCCATGTCGCCCTGGCAACGGGCCTCGCCGCTCTCTCCGCCCACAGCTGGCACGTTGTTTGTCACTATAGTAACCTGGCATGAAGACACACACAACACTCATTGGCTTATCTTCCACGAAGGAAACTGAAATACGTAAATCATGCCAATTCATGACACTTTGTCTACCCATGACACCTCTACAACGTGACATTGTTTCAGCGTGTGTGTGTGTGTGTGTGTGTGTGTGTGTGTGTGTGTGTGTGTGTGTGTTTTGTGTCTGACCTGTTCACACTGGCCGTAGAGGTCTATGAAGGGGTAGCAGGGTGAGGGGATGTCCTGTGCTGCCACCCCCTGGTCCATGCCGTTGACATAGAGGTGGAGACAGCTGTTGGTGTCCACCAGCAGACCCAACACCGTCCCCTCTGGACAGGTGTCCAGGTTAGGACCATAGTTCTCACATGTCTGAGCGGGGAAGAGGGAAAAGTAGCTTTTTTGTTCTAATAGGAGCGAGAAGTTGTGCTTGTAAGGGATGGTGAAAGGCAGAAAGGCAGACGTGTTTGTTGAATTGTGTGTGTGTGTGTGTGCGTGTGTGTTGAAGAGTGTGTTTGAGTGTGTGTGTTGAAGGGTGTGTCTATTTGTGTGTGTGTGTGTGTGTGTGTGTGTGTGTGTGTGTGTGTGAGTGAAAGAGTGCGCGTGTTTTGAAGGGTGGGTGTCAGTGTATGTGTGCATTGAAGTGAGTGTGTGTGGATGTGTGTTTGTGTTGAAATGTATATGTGTAACTTGTATATGTGTAACTTGTATGTGTGTGTGTGTGTGTGTGTGTGTGAGTGGGTTGAAGGGTGTGTGTGTGCATGTGTGTATGTTACCTTTAGGGAATTGTGGAAGACAGAGTCTCTCTGCAGCAGCCAGGCAGAGCGTTTCAGACAGCAGGCGGTGGAGGGGAAGTTCAGGCGGTCAGGGGCGTGGCCAATCACCCCTAACGACAGAGACGACGTCCATGACGGGTTGAGACGGTCTATGTGAAACTGAGAGAGGAGCAGAGAGAGGCTGGGTGACAGGCTGCAACAGACTCAGACTAAAATACCATGATGTCCTAGTTGGTACGTATCCTAATAGTAAATCAGAATCTAGGTAGATAAAAGAACAAAACAATAGCATCTAAAATATCATTTCTACAGAGCCAAGAATTACTCAGTTATCTCCAGATAACACACTTTCTCACGATCACAAGTGTATAAACCTATGATCTTGAGATAACAGCACCCTTATATTATACAAGTAATGAGTGGCAACGAGCTATTTCATCTATAACCAGCTTTGTTCAAAAACAATTTACAACCATGGCCATTCGTACTTTCCATACGTTTCAGCAAATTACAGTGAAATAGACATTTGAACTTTATGAGTTCTTCTAACATTGCTATTATTATCTTTGATCCTCCCAAATATATTGATAATCACAATTGTTTTTAACAAATAGCAGCACCTCTTAGTGGTCGGACCAGGACATTCATAAACTGACACATAAGTGGGTATTTTTTTTAATTCTAATAATTCATCAAGTGTACTTGATGAATTTAAGCTATATGTTTAAGCTATATTACCCAGCCAGAGTAAGAATAACCAAATCAAACTGCTTAACTGATGCAGTCAAAGAGATTTAATAAAGTATGGAACATTATGTCAAGGCTGGTAGGTCATAGTTACCTGGAACAGCTGCTGGCGGGTGAGTGGCTGTGCGGTGACCAGCAGACCCTGGTTGTAGCTGGACACTCTGGCTGCCGTCAGGTTCTGGTTGGACAGCTGGATGTTTTTGCCGTGGTTCTCCAGGAACGCCATGGAGAGGGGCAGGAGAGCACAGGGCTCAGCCTCCACCTGGAGGTAGTGAGAGGGCCACGCGTAGTATGTGAGTTACAGCCTCTTAAAAGGTGCAGTGTTATATATCCAAACATTTAGTGCCATCAAGTGGCTATAAGTCTTGCTATAATATTAAGTGATGATGAGAAAATTCATTTAGTTATTTATTCTATAGTAATTCTTCTTTGTACTTCCAACAGGTGCCTTTCCCCAGGACACCCTCTATATATAAAAATAGCAGTTAAGTTTGTCCATTTTGTGCTACTGTAGAAATGGCGGTGCAAAATGGCGGCCTCCGTGTAGGGTTAACCACTCCTATGTAGATATAAAAAGGAACTATTCTAAGAAAAAAAGAAAAGTAAAATAAAACGTTATATTTGCAAGTGATTGAACACCAATTAAAACATACATATGAATATTTGATTTATTTATTTTTTTTAAGATTATTTTTAGCGTTCTCAAGCTTTATTGGATAGTGCAGAGTTGAAATAGGGAGACAGAGAGAGAGAGGGGGGGATGACCTGCAGTAAAGCTCCACGGGTTGGATTTGAACCCGCGACCACTGCAACGAAGGCCGGATCCGATATGGTACGCGCTCAATCCACTACGCCATTTGATAACATTTCTACCAAGTCTGTTCTGAAAAATGCCAATAAATTCTACACACTGCACCTTTAAAAAAATAATAACAGCCAGCTCCCCTCTCCTGCAGCCTCCTACCTCTCTGCCTGGAGTGCTGTCCTCCTCTCCCTCACTGCAGCTGTCGGAGCAGAGCGACGGAGCCTTCACGCTCTCTACATCCTCCATCAGCGACGAGCTCACGATGGACGCCGCCGTGATCCGCCCGTACAAGTCCAACACGGCATATACATTCTGCACAGAGGGAGGGGCTGAGTGGCAGCTTTGGGACAAGTAACTGTGTACTGTAGGTGTGTGTGTGTGTCAGGAGTGTGCGTGTGTGTGTGTCAGGAGTGTGTGTGTGTGTGTGTGCGTACTGTACCTTGGCCACTGCAGTCGCTGCAGGTCCCATGTCTTCCCCATCAATGAAGATGTGCATGGTGTCGTCACTGCACCTCTTCACACCCACACGGTTCCCAACCTAACAGATAAACATGACGAAGTGTCAGTCAGTAAAAAATATACTGTCCTGTGAAATGTTGAATATTAATGCAGTGTGAGTCGCTACACTGTTATATCTTCTTGAGCTTTTGCTTTTAGAGCCTTTGAAGCAGGCAAGAGTTCCCGTTAAAAAAAAAAGTCCTTGATACGACCTCTAAATCAGATCTAACTGGGCTTTTAAAGAAATCCAAAAGCATAAAGAATTGGCTGTAACATGTAAAACACAAGGCCCTCCACAAAGATGATTTCTGTCCCCCCCAGCTCACAGTGAGGCGGTCCAGGGAGCAGCAGTAGTTCTGGCGCTGCAGTGTTCCGTTGCGGCGGACCTCCGAGCCGCAGAGCAGCCAGGTGACCTTGGTGCGGAGCTGAGGGAGGGAGGGGGAGAGGCCGGACAGCGGGCAGGAAGGCAGCTCAGGGGGGGCTAGCGTGGTCAGGCCCATGTGCAGAGAACCACACCACTGGTCGTCCACTTCATCTATCCTCACCTGCAGAGGGGGGCAGAGAGCATAGGGATCAGGAGAGAGAAAGATATGGTGTCAGCTAGGGCCTTAAAACACCTTATACGTCTAGGGATAGCTGTCTTTAAAAAAGGTGCAGTCAGCGTGTGATATCCAAATATGCAGTGGCATCAAGTGGAGAAAGTTCTAGATTGCAACCGCTCCCGTTTGAATAATTACAGAAGCTACAGTACAGTGGCCTTCAAGGACTTGAAGCTATAGTTACTAAAGATGGCATCCTCCACCACTGCCTAAAGTCTTTCCACAATATCTAGTGATGAGGAGAAGATGTTTAGTAATCTATTCTATAGTACTTCTTGGTCTTCCAACAGGTGCATTTCCCCACGACACCCACTGTATATTTATAAAAAATAATTCATACGGCCGTTAAGTTTGACCTTTCTGTGCAACTGTAAAAACATGGATTATAAACTAATCAAAACATGCTTAGGAATATTATATTCATTTTCTACCAAGTCTGTTCTGACAAAATGCCAATAAAAACACTCTGCACCTTTAAGAGGTTTACAATACGCTTTATATAAGTTGTTATGACCAGGTAGGTGTAGCAGGTTGGTTTACAGAGCTCAAGCCCTCGTTTACCTCAAAGAGCTCGTCGGCTTTCAGTTCCTTGGCGCTGAACACGATGCCGTGAGCGTAGCCTCCCACTCTGACCGCCTGGCAGCCCTCACCCAACAGCACCACGTTCTTACCGTGTTTACTGTGGAACCGGTGGGCAACGCCTGCTACTGCACACATACACACACGCACAGACACACACACAGACACACACACGCACACAGACAAAAACAAAATAAATACACATGAGGTGGTTTTGTTGATTTTTTAGACCACGTGCCACCCAAAGTTTGTGTTGTTGAAATCACGTCTAAAAAATAAAAAAATAAAACAAAATATTTAAATACCCAGCTATTCGGCGCGGAACAGTTAGTCGTTTAGATCAAGGTCTCTATAGACTCTGACGAAACCCATATTTATAATATTATATTTTCTATTCATCTAATTTTCATTTTTGAAATATTTGTTGTTTGTAAGTGCTAAGGACTTTTAAATAAAACCTGTGAGCCTTAACTTTTAAATGTATTTTATTTCATGTTTCTATGGGACTTTACCTGGTGAGTCCTGTATGCAAAGGGAAGAGCTCGGGGTTTACCTGGGAGGGTTGGGAAAGCTCTTCTCTGTGATGTTGCTGGTACAGAGGCTGTTGTCCAGCGGGCCTGAGGCCTGAGTGATGGACACCTGAACACACTGGCCATACAGGTCGATCACCGCAAACACTTCTGAGAGAGAGAGAGAGACATGGACCGAGCATTGGGGGTCATCAAATCAAACATACCTAACTCAAAGCATTTCTGACTTCCATTGCCTTTACCTGGTGGCAGCCCGGAGCAGGCCACGCCCTGGTCCACACCGTTGATGTAATAGTGGAGGTCCCCGCTGGCCGAGCGCATCATGCCGATCCGAGAGTTGCTGGTGAGGGAGTCCAGGTCACAGCCGTAGTTGTTTCGCATTGTGTTGCCGTCCTGCATGATGGCTGTTCCACTGTGAGGGGAAGAAAAATGGAGAAAGATAATTAAACTATTTAGCTGGCTGAGAAAAACTGTCTTAAAAAAAAGGTGGAGTCAGCGTTTCTGGAGAATGCTTGTTCTCAAAATATGTTTGGTCAAAGGCGCTGAAAAATCTTAGCTGGTGTTAATGTACAGTCTAGGCTCTGTAAACAGGTATGGAAAAAAAGGGTTTGTAAGCAAAGGGGCACCCACAGCAGCGAGCAACATGCCCATTTAAAGAGCCCAGGCTGTGTTTTAATACCAGCGGAACACACAGTACGTTCAGTCAGGTAGCGGATATTCACTGATTTTTGACAAAAAGTGATTTTAACAATAAGCGTTCTCCAGAAATCGCTAATTTTTAACTAAATGAAAGTATATGTACATACCTGAGCATCCACGTGTCATAGTCGATGTCGGTCATGGTGTTGGGAAACTCCAGCTCCTCCGGCCTGATGGCTGTAACTCCTGCAATACAAAGGGAGAGGACAGGAAAATCAGCAGCCATTACTGTTTAAACTGCTGCTGTAGAGATAAATGTTCTGTAACACAAGACGCAACAGGCACAAACGCCTCACCTGCTTCTATTGAGCCCGACCAGCGGTCCACCATCTTCTGAATATTGATTTCAAAAAGCTCTCCGTCTCGAAGGAACCTTCAAGAGGGTGAAAGGTTAAGATCACGAGGAAGCTCCCTATTATACAGGTCTCTGGCTCTACGTTTGCTTTCATTGGATATTTGCTCATAACTTTCTCTACACCAGATTAACTTCCTTTTTCAGCTATAAAACAACATGTCACACTACTACGCCTGTATTTGGTGACTACATTATAAATTGTAATTACAGTATAGTGCAGTGGTTGACACTAACGCTTGCCCGCTTGCCCGGGGCAAGTGAAAATAATGTTTGGACAAGTTGATATTGCTTTTTGGTTGCAAAACAATTTTTTCCCCGCTAACTCACACAAAATAGATTGGCTATATTTACTATTGAGCAGCTGCGCGCAGCAGCATCGCTCTCGCTCTCTCTCTCTCTCTCTCACTCACTCACTCTCACACTCACACACACACACACACCAGCCTGTGAGCGCGCAGTTTTGCTGTCTACGTTCCGAAAGCCGGCTTTATTAGGCTACGTACCTGGTTCCGCTATATTCAAACCCCAGAAATCAATAACGTTTGAGCTTATCGATACCGCTATGGGGTCCAGTAGGTCACATGATGTAATTTTAAATATCGAGTAGAGTCGGGTCATCTTCATCTAATTAGGCCAACTTTGGCGAATTATTCCATCACTGGTCTGCATCATGGACTGAATGTGTTGTACCTTCGACTGTCTTGAAGAAACTCCTTCAACCTGCTTCAACTCTGTCTCCAAAAAAAAAAAAAAATAAATCTGTCCGCTGAGTCGCTGCTGCTGCAGACCGTGCTGCAGACGGGCTGTGTTTGCATTTAAGAGATACGGTTCGCTAAAATGTATAATTTAATTAGCCTATATATCATTATTTTACAGTTTTTATGGGCAAGTGAACACGACATTTGGGCAAGTAAAACATTACCTGTACTTGCCCTATGGGCAAGTGCTTTTGAAACCTTAGTGTCAACTCCTGTAGAGCTGTTAAATATTTGCCATGTGTTGCTTTTAATGTATTTTACTGGCTTAGTACAGACTTAAGTACAAACGCCAGCATACAGTAGGTGTGACCCAACAAGCAAAACAACATTATTATGTTTGATTGATCTGCAGTGGATATGAATCACAAACAAGTTTTTCTTTTTCATTTTTCTGCTTCACCTGTTGGAAATGACAATAGCGTCGTTGAACTCGCTGCGGCAGTTCTGTCTGAGGGCGGTGCGACCCCCGTTGGTGATGACAGCGTTGGTGCCGTGCAGCTGGTGGAAGCGCAGGTCGTTGGTGGTGCTGGCTCCGACAGAGCAGGGGCTGCAGGGGGACATGGCCCCGGGGCCCTCAGAGCCGTCTTCTGGGAGTGGGGGCAGGTCCACTGAGGGGTGAGACGGAGGGCAGAAGAGAAGAGTTAGAAGGAGAATTATGCCAGCGTTCCAATACCCATACTTTCTGCTTTTAAGTATGGTCGAAAAAAGATTTCCCAATTCTTGAGGTCGGATTTAGAATGCTTTAAAATACCCGGATGCTTCTCCAGCACTCTATATATGGAGAAAATCCGTTATGAGATCTCAGGAAAAGTAGACATTTAAACAGATATGGCTGCCTTTCCTCGACCATATAGCAGCGCTGAAGTGACCTTCATGACACCTTTTTGACTTTGAATTTTTTGCTTAAACAGTTAATTTAATTTAAACAGTGTCTTAGAAACCTTTTAAGTAGAGTTCGCCATGTTAGTTGTTTATTTTGTTTTGTCTTTTGTTTGTGTGTTCACTTTTTCCGGTTGTGTATTTGTGTTCTGTAATAAATTAAGTAAAAGTATGTGCCAATTGAAGCCTACTGCATGCTAACTAGAATATCTTATGATCAGCTGTAATGTGTAGAATAGAAAAAAGAAAGTGTGCAATTTGGAGCGCAGGGTATGTTTAGCTATCCTAAGTGCTCAAAATGGAGCCTTGCTTCCTCTCTCACCCATGTCGTCCATGATGGTGGCCTGAGCCGCCTGACCGTACAGGTCCACCACAGCGTACACACTGGGGGGGATGTTCCAGGCTGCTGGGCCCTGAGCCACACCGTTCACAAAGAAGTGGAGGCTGCCGTCTTCTTTACGCACCACACCCACTGTGTCACCTGCCTGCAAGACGGGGGGGGGGGGGGCTTAGTACAAGAAGCCTTATGGGGGAGAGGACAGAGGCTGGCAGTCAGCTGACCCTCACCTTGAGCCGGTCCAGGTTATGTCCATACTCATCCAGAATCGTTGTTCCATTGTGCATCACGCCATTCCCTGTCATCATCCACGTCCCTACAAAAAAAAAAAAAAAAAAAAAAAAACATTGTGAGAAATGTAGATGTAAAACTCTTATAAGTTGCAACATTGGTATCTCATTGAAGGAGGGGAAACCCCATGTCTTTTCCGAATCAATATGTATTGTATGTTACCTGAGCGCAGGTTGGTCATGGTGGAGGGCAGCTGGAGGTATGCAGGGTTGTGTGTGGTGACACCTATTTCAATGGACCCCGCCCACTTGTCCACCATCTTGTCAATGCGAACCTGGAACACCTCGTTGGAGCGCAGCGGCCGGCTGCTCAGGACGACGCCATGGTTGAAGTCGTCGGTGGCGCTGTGAACACAGTGTTTACTTGTGAGTATATATATATTGGTGTAAAAATCCCCCCTACCCTGAAACTGCATAGTGCACATTTAAACTGTGTAAAAAAACTACTGTCTGTAATGAATTCACTCACTGTGGCCTTAGTGCCGTCCTGCCGTCACTGATGATGGCGGCCTTCTGTCCACAGTTAGAATGGAAGAGCAGTCTGTCTGGCCCCTCTGGGTCAGGGGTGAGGGAGAGAGAGGGGCGCGGCCGGCCCACGTCGGGGGACAGAGCCCTCATGATGGCGTTGTTGCGTCTGAGGCGTTCACTGTGGTTGTGGTTGTGGACTATGGTGACTTTAACAGCCATGCCGTAGAGGTCCACCACGCCGTACACCACAGCGGGGGTCTGGGCAGCAGCTACGCCTGGGGGGGAGGATAGAAGTAAGGGGTTAGAGGAGAGGAGACCGCTGGACTGTAATCGAACCATTAACATGCTCAGTTACAGTATGACTCGTGTTCCTAGTATGTAGTCTAAAAGGTGGAGTCAGCAATTCTGGTGAACGCTTGTTGTCAAAAATCAATCAATATATGCATATAATACATATGCTCATGTTTCCCTTGGCTCCATCGTTCTGTCGTGAGCCGATTGATTCAATCACTCATCTCAGACCATCACTACCACATCATGGTGACCCCCAGTGGGCCTCCTCACCTTGGTCGATGCCATTGATGTAGAAGTGGAGTGCTCCGCTGGCTTTACGCATCAACCCTATGTGATCCCCCTCCTGAAAGGTGGACCAGAGGAGAGTTAATGAGAGATTAAAGAACACACACAGACACACACTGCAGTGCACAGTGGGGTGACAGCTTGGAAATGTGAGCGTGTGCGTCATGGCCAAACCTGAAGTTCATCCAGGCTGAATTCACAGTATTCCCTGCGGGTTCCTTTGCCGTTGGTCAGTATCCCACAGCCACTCATCATGATTGTACCTGACATAAGCAAAAAGGTCACTGATTTCACACTGAACCCATATTTTGTTTCATGGTTTCAGTGGGTCTTTGTTTGTGTGTTTTGTGTGTGTGTGTGTGTTTTTGTGTGTGTGTTAGTGTGTGTTTTTGTTTTTGTGTTGTGTGTGTGTGTGTGTGTGTGTGTGTGTGTGTGTGTGTGTGTGTGTGTGTGTGTGTGTGTGTTACCTGAGCGCAAATTGGTCATAGTTGCGGGGTAGTCCAGGTTGTTGGGATTGTGTGTGGTCACTCCGATCTCTATCGACCCGGACCACTTGTCCACCAGCTTATCGATGCGGATCTGAAAAGAGAACCACAAACACTTTAAAAACCCTTCCGGCAAAACGTTGGTTATTTTCTCCATATCTTTAGCCGTTTGTGTTTGCTTTGCAAAAAAAAAAACACCTCAAACATCTCGTTGTGGCGTAGTGGCCGGTTGGTCATCACCACACCATTGTTGAACTCGTCCAGGGGCCTTCGTCTCTCGGCCGTCTTGTGGTTGTTGCTCAGTTTGATGAGCGTGCCACACTTCTCGTGGAAGAGCAGCGCGTCATTGGTGGTCATGGGGCCCGGGCCGACCCCCAGCCCCCCGACCCCTCCATTAGCAGCGGGGCCGTTGTTAGTGTTCCCTCCCCCCTCTCCCCCTCCTACCGTCCCCGCTCCACTGTCACTGTTAGCCGCTCCTCCTCCACTGCTGCTGTTGCTGCTGCCTCGCTCGTTCCTGGAGGAGGAGTCTGTCCCTGTGTTTCCTGTCCCTGTCCCCCCCCCACCTCCGCCATCCTCCCCTCCGCCCTCGTCCTCGGAGCGATAGAATGAAACGATGGCGTTGTTGAACACGTCAAACAGCTGGTGCTCCGTTAGAACTGAAGGGGGGAAGGAGAAGAAGAAGAAGAGATTGTCAAGACTGTTGCACACTGTCCATCAATTGATCTACAGGGTAGGGGACTTTCTTACCCGTGTCAGCCTCCAGGTTGTTAGGAAACTTGTCCGGTCTGCTGTGATTGCAGCTAAGCTCAGGCACTGAGAGACAGGGAGAGATAACACGCGTGAAAAAGACAAATCCCAGAATACATGTAGGAGAAAAAAAAAACTATTCACTGGTGTTACAAATGTGTTGTTATCCACTTTTGTATCCATGACTCATTTGTTTCACTGCTAGTGACATGATGTCACATAACTTTATCATACTGGATTATAAACCCACGTCCTGTTCTCACACACACACACACACACACACACACACACACACACACACACACACACACACACACACACACACACACACACACACACACACACACACACACACACACACACACACAGTTTGGTTTTTAATTAATTGTATTATTCTCATCTTTTTGGTTTCATTATATACTGTATATTTTTTTTCCGTATGAGTCTCAATTGAATGTTTTTGTTTGTATTTAGTTGTTTTAGTGTTCTCTATAACAATATGAATTATTTGTATTTAGGTGGAGGCTTAGCTGAAAAGAAGCCCACTTGGCTTTTTGCCTCTCCCTGCCCTAGATCCCTGTGTCATAATAACAAACTAAATAAAAATTCAACTAAAAAGAGAACCACATTGATAAAAATGTAAAAGGTCTGGCCCCCTACCTTCATTTCCGTTCATTATTCCATTCATTGCTGCCACATTCATGAGTGCCGTGATCCCTACGTTGTTGTCCCGCTCGCCACACACCACCACCACCTCTTCCTCCTCCTCCTCCTCTTCCTCCTCTTCATCCTCCTCTAGCTCCAGCTCGTCCTGCTCTATTGTCTCTTTCTCTGGGCAGGAGGCCGATGATGGTGGGGTCTGTGGCGTGGGCAGCTCACAGCTCACCACCGTCACCTGGGTGCACTTTCCATACAGGTCCACCACGGCCCAGAGCCTGGAGGGCAGTCCGCTGGCCGCCGGCCCACAGTCCTGCCCGTTGACCCAGAGGTGGAGCTCCCCGCGGGCGCTGCGCTGGATGCCCACACAATCGCCCTCGGCCAGCTGGTCCAGGTCCCGGCCGTACTCCTCCAGCACGGACCGCCCGTCACGCAGCACCGAGCAGCCCGACACGATCCACGAGCCGCCCTTCAGCCCCGTGGCACTGCTGGGGAAGTCCAGCCCCGCAGGGTCCAGGCACGTCACGCCGATCTCAATGGAACCGCTCCACGAGTTCACCTAAGGGAGGGAAGAAGAGGGAAAAAAGAGCATTTACCATCGATAAAATATGTGTTTTGTTGTCGTTGTTTCTTTGAAGATAAATTTGGGGCATTCTTTTACTTTTATTAAGTCAGTTTGGAGAGACAGAGATGAAATGAGGTAGAGAGAGGAATCGCATGCAGAGTACGACCCAGACCGCGCTCTAACCACTACACCACGAGCGCCCCAAATCTAATATGTGGTCAAAATGTATTAATCAGTACTATGTCACAAATAATGACAATAGCAGTAACTGAACAGATGTAAGCCGCTGTTACTTCGAGCCTCTCAGCTCAGCATCCAAGCTGCGATGTTAAAAGTGTGCTAAAAACTGCAAGTAGACGTCAACGGAAAACAAAGTGTGCCTTGCTGTATGATCCATCTGGATATTTTTAGTTCTTCTGTCAGCGATGAACAAGGAGTCAGCCTTTGAAAAATATAGAAGGACAAGATTGAACACACATTGACTCAGTTCACAGTGAGTGAGTAATTTCACAGTGAAATTACCGTGATTGCGAAGTGATGCAGCGATGAATGCACGCCTGGGCTGTGTGCAAAAATCATCTTTAGTAAAGTAGCAATAATGTGTGAAAAAACACAACCCAGTGATCAATCAGATCCATGTTAAATCCCATTAAAAGAGGCGGTTTGGGTTCCCACATTCTCTATATGTAGACCAGGTGCAGCAGAACAGTTTTTTTTATGTTTTAATATTTTTGCTGATGTCACAATGGACAAACCAAGCTTTCTTCCTCATGTTTGCCTCCTTTCCTTGTACTATTTTTTTTTTTTTTAATAACAATAAAGTCGAACCACCAGTGCTCTCATGAAAACACAGACGCCTCTGAGAATCAAAACCTGTGCTCACAAAGCAAACAACATTAGTCACCTCCATAATCTTGCCTTGCACAGAGGATTGTTGACATTAAAACACCAAAAAAGCAAAAACGTCTCGCTGCAAAAAAACAACTCCTTTGTGTCTTTCGTGCGACATTAACGGAATCATATCGCATAACACCAGACCGGCCTGAGGTATCCCTTTCTTATCCCAGAAACACAAAACTCTCCATAAGCTCCTCAAGGACGTGCTGCTTTATTGATCCGGGGGGGGGGATCTCTTTTTCACCATTTGAGAAAGGGACGACAGTGGCTGCAGTGTCAGCTGTGTAGAGGCAGAGAGAGTCGGCGCGGGCTGGCGGAGATTGAGAGCCCTCTCGCTTAAGGAGAACACTTCAGCCCCATCAGATGCCTCTCCGACAAGGGGACACAAGCCACACGTCATCTCCCTCAGAGGAGTGATGTCCCGGCTGGCTGCGCTCCACCTGCTGCCCCCCCTCTCCCCCTCCCTCCCTCCCTCCACACACACAGGACCACATCCCACAACAGAAAGACACGCAGCTTGCTTCTTCCAAGAACCGATATTTCAATGTAAAAGTACTGCTGCAGATCATTCTCTGCGACCAATCTCCTCCCCCCCCACGCTCTAGCTCTCCACGGGACAGGAGTAGGAACTTGGCAGAAATCCAGCCTGATGAAGTGACCTTGAGCATCACATTGAAGCCCTAGCAGCTCGTGGGATGTTTTGTTTTTTTCTGCAGCAGCTTACCTTCATGCCGAGGAGAAAAACAAAAAGTCATGGAAATTGTTCTCTAAACAACATCGTCCAGTTTGCCTCCTCCTCTCCCCTGTCTGCGTCCTCCTCCTAGGTGCCATGGCAGGTGCAATGTAAGGCAGTGTGCTACCGACGCACGCATATCTGGGTTAACACATCTATCTGAGGAACTACTCTGCCTGACCGGGTCGCTGTGTATGAGGACGAGACAGACATCTCTTTTCTCTCTCTCTCTCTTTTCTTGTTCTCTGACGTAACAGTTAGCCTGAAGGTGTCTGCTGCCTAGTCTCTCTCTCTCTCTATTTGTTCAAAGGACCAATAACTACAGGATACAACTTCACACATGCAGGCAAGGACCACTGGGCAGCTTTTGAAAAAGATTGAATAATGAATTGAAACCAAAAGCAAAGCCTGAGGAGCAAAGCGAAAGACTAAAAGAGAAGGACACGCTCCTTAATCTCAGACCCCACACGCGTGAGCACACACACATTCTATTCAAAGAAAATGGCACAATGAAATATGGGTAGCCTTATCACAAATATAAAAAAGGCGTTAGAAACACTTTTTTGATTTGCTGATGAATGTCATTCTATTGCCTAGGTGACATATTCCTTGCATGAATCGTATATAAAAAGGGCTGATTAATGCAACTTCAAAAGCATAACAGCCTGCCAACAAAAGCAATAAAAGAGCAGAATGTTTGGACATTTATGTTTGAAAAATGACTTAAAATGATTGGTCTACAGGCAGAGAACTTGTCTAATTTGGTTAAATACGATACTGTGCATGTCCAATTTAAACTCAACATTTCCAGCTAAAACACACAATAGCACACATAATCTGTGGATCACTTTGTAGAACACAGCTTTAAATACAAACACTAAGCCCCAGACAGTTTCCACTCAAGAGGAAGGCTTTTGTCCAACAGTAACCGTGGCCCTAAGTGAACGTCAGATTGCAGGAAGGGGCAAGTCAAGCTGGGTGCTCCTCCGTGATGGATCAAGTATGGATTTTCAGAAGCAGTGTATGTCATGATAGAGCATGGAGGCTGTTTATGAGAGCTCTTATCAGGCTGAGGGCTTCATATATAAGAGATGGATTATCACTTACATACACTATGGCTCAGTTGTACCACATGTTTCTATAAGTTCCACTAGCTCACGTGCGGTTTTGAAAATTATTTCGGACACTGCACGTCTTGGCCCTGGACATGGTATGAATTCAGAGAAGGGTGTGTGTGTGTGTGCGTATGCGTGTGCGTATGCGTGTGTGTGAGGAGTGTGTGATGGCCCAGTTGGCACCAGCAGCAGGCTAAAAAAAACTGCTATGTTGTTGTTGACACACCCCTGTAGAGGTTGCAGGCTGCAGAGACACACACCATTGCAACAGAAGACAAGCTGTCCTACCAAGATAACAGACAAAATGTTTTTTTTTTTGTTTTTTATAAACACTGATCGGGGCATTGGTGTGATATGAAGAGGTTGGAGTCACGAGAGCGCATAATAGGCACTTATGTTTAAGTGATATGGAAGCCAGAATGACGGAAATAGGGGGGCCATTTTTCAATTTGTTCTTTTATCACACGTCATATCGAAAATAATTTAACACTGGACATAAATACAACCTAAGTTACTCCAACCTGAAAAAATAGATCAATTGGAACATAATAATTTAGCTGTAGACTCCTTAAGGGCCGCAAGATATTGTGTATTTGTGCTGGAATATTAGGACTTGTTCCCTATAATAAGAAGGGGAGACTTTTCCTAGGAGATGTGAGAAAAGAAGAACCTTCACTGGAAACAGAAAAGGGTGCCATCATATCTGGATCTGATCCAATCAAAAAATAATCACTTTGTCAATGTTTAAGTCTTAAATTTGCTTAATAGATGTGTTAGGGATAAATGTAGGCTAATGTCCCAGTAGTAAGAGTAGCATATTAGAGTGAATGTTTACAGAAACCAGAGCCTATTAAGTTATATAGCTTTAAGTGGGTAATGTGAGTGTGAATAATAAAAGAGGAGAAGCTGAGTCCTATAAAACACATGCCTTGTTTGTCATTAGCAGATAGCAGTGGCTGATCGTAAGCCTTGTGTGTGTTGACACACACACACACACACACACACACACACACACACACACACACACCAGCCTGGTGGGAGCACTGCGGTATTATTAGCCACCGGGGCAGAGAGGCTGACAGGCACCGACGGCTGTCAAAACACTCCTTCAAAACAAAACTCCACAGAGCCCCGTTAACCGGCCTACACGAGCCCCTGTAGCACAATAAACATTAGCGGGTCCTCTCAACACACACCAGAGCCCCGGTAGCCACTTAGCAACCGGCTAGCGGCTCGTTAGCTCGGCTAACGGACGGTACCAAGGCAACACAGCGGGTAATCGTTAGCTAAGTGATCCGTTTAACATGTCTACACTGTGGGTTTATTCAGTCCACCTGTCCCTGATAACCCTCTGACAGTCCATGAATCTCGCCCAGTGAACAACCTAAACGCTGTCCAGCAGTGTGTGTAGCGCCCCGGGCAGGAGGAGCCCCTCGCTGGGGACCACCGGCCCGTCCCGCCGGCGCTGCCCCCGGACCCCGCAGCTCCCGGCCCCGCTCACGAGCAGCAGCGGCCGCGGCGGGCCTGTTGTTGTTGTTGTTGTTTACCTTCTTGTCAATGCGGACGGTGAAGACATCCCGGTCCTTCAGTGGCTCCTTGCTGAGCACCAGGCCGTGGTTGAACTCCTGCACGGGCTGGTTGCGCCGGGCGGTTCGGTTGGAGTTGGACAGGCCGATCAGCTTTCCGCTCCGCGGATGCAGCTCCGCCGCCATCTTCAGTGGGCGGCCAGTGTTCACGACAGTCGAGCTTTGCGACAGTTACGTTCTGACAACCGGCAGATTCCTCCACCGCACCGCACCGCACCCATCTGTGTGATACAGAAAATCACTCAAATGTAAGCTTAACTTGATTTATTACTCATAATAACATAATTTAAAAAACAAATTCAACTTTAATATTTAAACTGCACAGAGTGAATCCTTTCTGTTGTATTTTAGTCATATTTCCCTCTTAAATCTATTATTTTTTAACTGTTGGCCTAAATAATGTTGCAACAACCGAATGTGATATCATGAAATCATTTTCGTAAATTCCCCATTTGACCAAGTTAATTTTTATTAATTTTTATTTTTAACACTGAATTTATTTACAAAAATGTTTTCAAGTTACGTTTAACACCAATAGGTTTGATGTTAAAATGTATTATTCAAATAATATCATGTATTAGGCTATTCAATTAGGCCTATTCTTCTTAAGAAATATAAACCCTATAAAATGATACATTACCAGAATAATTACCCTGGATGGATTTTGATCATCAATAATTTTATCTAAAAGCATTCTTCAAAATGCTACTGATATAAATCAATTTAATTGATTTCTTTTCCTTTTAGACTGGTCTTACTCCCAATATGACTTACTCCCAATATGACTCGTATTGGAACATGCAATATATACCAACATTTACAAACATGTATAAAGAGAAGAGAGAAGCTCAGACTTAGGTGTCTACAATTGTGTCAGGTGATCAGCAAAATGTTACAATATCTTACATAAATCTAGTATTTTATTGTTTGGGTTACATCATACTTGCAGGTACACACAGTGGAGGTTGTTACTTTAACATTGTCATATTTATTCCACCAGAGGGCGCAAAACCCATGTGAAATATCTCTGAGTCATTCACATCCCACTCGGTTCTTTTTCCCACAGCTCTCCTCAAAGCAACTATGGCCTTTATTTTGCCTTAAATCCTATAATGAAAAGAATATGTATGATGTAGAATCATATTTGATATGGAAACATACTGTTGCACAAACCAAGGTCACAAAAAACATTTTTAATCCGAATATTTCTGTTCAAATGGAGCTAATGGGCGAAGCATTTATACAAAGTCAATTTACATTTTAAATTATTTCATTGGAACTAAAAAAACTCCACGTTGGACGTCAAAACGAGTGTAAACCTCCTAATAAGAAAGTCAAGTGGTTATTATTATATCGTTACGTTTGGTTGAGGCAACGGTGTCATTTTTAAGACAATCTGCACTTGTCCACAACAAACGTCTTGTCCACATGTTGTCAGTGCATACGTTGCTAGTCTACATAGGGCAGCTGTGAGAGGAGATTGACATGTGTTTGTGGGCTAAATCCAGGTCCAAGTCCCTCCCTTGGATTTGGATCTTCTCCAGACAGCCTGTCAGGAAGTGGGAGCCCACGTCACCCTCAGCCTCACCTAAAGTAGATGAAAAGAGAAAGAAGAAAAACACAGGTGACCTTTTAATGCACTCTACCAGGCTCCTTGTCTGGCCTCATCAATGGCTGTATATTTTATTGTAACTGGTTGTTTTCTTGCTCTTTCAATGTTGTTTATTTTGTTAGGATTTTTTCTATGAACCCTGTCTGCAAATAAAAATGTATTGACAGTAATAATATATATCATTTTGAAGATGGAATTTTTAGACACATTGCTGCTTAATCTCACCTAGGAGACCTCCAACGGCGAGACGGCCCTCTCTCCACGTGCTAAAGTAGCCCGGGTCCCTCACTGGACTGATAGGTAAGGTGCTGCTCTTTGATTCATCTTCATCTTGAAGCACTCGCACTAAATCTCTCTGATAGGTTATCAACAGTCTCCTCACTGTGTCTCTCATGCTGAGTTTCACCTCACCAAAAGTGAGCGTTACCTCCTGCGGATTCAAGAAAGAAAGAAAAAAAACGGAAGCAAATGTTTGTGTAAGCTACGAAACCAGCCCTAACATGTGCCATGAGCAGTTTTATTAGCATATCTGATTTATGTGCATATACATTTGTGTTATTATTGGCCACCAAAGCCAACGTGAGCTCTTGCCCAGGAGCCCTGATGCTCAAAATGGTCCCATCCATCTTAGTGAAGTCTCCCCAAAACTCAGCCCGCACCCCGTCATCTGCCTCCACGGGGAAAACTGAAGAAGACAAGAGAATAACCCATAAAATGAATAGAATCTGTGTCGGAGTGTCTTGTTAACCCCCAAGCAAAAAAAAGCAAGAACAGTCATTGGCCATTACCAACTGTAAATGTGATGACAGAAAATTAGAAATAAAAGAAACAGGGTTGCTACCGTCATGACATTTGAAGTTTTCCAAGCCTGGAAATGCTTTAATGAATGTTTTGGAAGTTTTACATTTGCAATAACATTTGTTTGTGTTTAAAACATGTTCATAGAAATCCCAAACCATTTCTAACGTTATGTGAAATAGTTCCTTGAATGACTATTGTTTAAAATAGTATGATTGTTTAAACTTCATGTGATGAAAATTGGGATGCAGAAAGTTATTGGCAGTTTTTCTGAAAGAGTGAGTAATGTTTAGTCTGGCACCGCCCATCAACCTACTTCCGCTCAATTTTCATTTCCTTTCAGTAGTCAATGAAATGAAGTAGAATGGTCTGGTAGGACCAGGCTAAGTAAGATTGACAACAGTTAACATTTTTCTTATTTGCAAGAATGCCTGGGAAGTGCATGTTAATTAACTTGAGGCTTTGGAATGACAAATATAACTCATGGCCCAAGAGATGCAGTATTATTAAGCCATAGAATGGCTTAACAGGCCGGCCTACTTTAAAGAGGATGAAGATGATACTTTTCGACTTTTATGACCTATAAACGTTGTTATAATGATTTATAGTCATGTTTAACCATACTAGAGTATCAAATAATTACGTATATGCATTTCGACGTATTCCCTGCTGACCGTCTGGGGTGGCTACGCAGAGCACTAAACACTATGGCAGCCGGTCGAGAAATAACTTTCTGTCACGCTCGGGTAGTTTCTGTCATGTTTCTGCATGCATGTTTCCCCACCTTCCTGAAAATCTCCCACTGCTGGAAGGAAGGTAACCAATCACAACGGAGTGGGGTTTGCAGCAGGGGGGGAGGGGCGGAAAAGCTCAAAGCAGTGTGTAGAGAGAGGCTGCTGTGCTCGCTAGGGTAAGAGGAAGAGTGTCCTGAAAATCTACATGGTTTTTTGTGATGTGATTCGTGTCAGGTTGCTCTATAGCAGTTTTTAACAAGAAATTAAGACCAGAAAAGTAGTATAATAGGAACTCTTTAAGTTACTCAAATAAGATTTTGGAAATTGGGTAAGATGTAATGAAAAAGTTTTGAAAATTCATTGGTAAAATGTGTGGGAACCCTATTGCAAACAAAGATTTCATGTTAGGCAAAAATGCACAAGCCATGCCTGTTGGGGAGCTTTTAGTTTGATGAAGGAGTATTTGCTGTAATTAGTTGCCCGTGTGTTTCATAATCTTGGAAAATGCTCCCACCTGAGGTGTTGAAAATGGCTAATCCAGTGCCAGGGAAGTAGCTGCCTGGTTGTATGTTCTGATAGCAGGGCCAGAGCTGGTCCACCTCTGCCTCCCAGGGGGTGCTGAGGTTTAGCCAGTGGCCGTCCCGCACACAGCCGTCCATCCGGGGCTCCAACTGTGGCAAAGAATGGCATCAGGAACGTGTGGTTGGTTCAACAATGCATCTAGATTCAAGATGTTTCTTTTTCACAGTCCAGTTGGTACAAAACAAGCTTGTAATTCATAGGCCCGTTTTATGGTAGCACGTCTGTTTTATTGCCAAGGATTGCTGTCCAAATGGTTTACACTAAGTCATACAGGAGCGGAATATCCAGCACTTACCAGCACAAGCTACAAAGCATTGTGCTACAATTTCTTCTATTTTACAACCCCAACACGAAAGTAATTTGTCTGCACTTTAAGAGTGAAAAACAAAAGCGCATAACTTAGTGCTGACGTTCAATGACCTCAAAATCCAAAATAGGAGAGGAAGTCAGGCTGATAAAGGGCTCAAGAAACCAGAATGCAATTCAGTCACATTCCTTACAACATGTACTTTGACAAAACAATCAGAACTCCAGGTCCGCCAACTACCTTTTTTCTTAGTTGTCATGGCAATGGATTTGTTTACATGCAAGCTCACTACCATTTGTATTTTTTTTTTATTGTTTATATGTAAAGAAAAAGGCAAAACAAAACAACTTTTATGATCGCTCTCTCCATCTACAGGTCTTTATCACGTCAAGTTAATAATACATTTTTAGTTGTAGTTGTTGTTGACGGTCATCAAGGGAAATGTAGGTTATACTGTGGATGAAACAGGTTGATGAAAAGTAGACATTAAAGGGACACTGTGTAACATTTTAAGTAATTTATTAGCTAAAATCAATATCCTCATTCATAAATATGTCCTCATTGGTGTACAATCACCTCTGCCAATAATCTGAATTATCCTCCTGAGCGGAGAATTACAAATATTAATATTACATTTTGTACATGGAGCAGGCAAGTCTTATGGAGGCATCCATGTTTTTGGAATGTCATCAGGTGCATTGTTTAAAATTTAGAATTGTTCTTGTCCTTGAAGGCTACTGTAGCTTCTGTTATTATTCAAAAGGGGTGGGGTTACCCAGGGAGCGTTGCATTCTAGAACTTTCTTGGTGATGTCATATTACACACAGCACCTTTAAAGGTGAAGTCCACAATTCTGGAAAATACTTTTTGTCAAAATCATTCCTTGTCAAAATCATTGAATATCTCCTCACGATCCCTTTATTTCCATACCCTGTGTGCACTGAAAAATAATCCAGTGTTAATACACAGCTTTGGCTCTGTGACCTGGCATGTATAGTGGACACCTTTGTTTACATACCTTTTGTTTACATACCAGTTTACAGAGCCTAGGTTGTGGATTACAACTGGATTTCTTTTCAGCACACACACAGTACGGACAGGTAGCAGAGATATTCACTTATTTTGATTAAAAGGGTTTATGACAACAACAGCTCTCCAGAATCGCTGACTCCACCTTCTGAGGGAAAAATACTTCCGCTGGATTCACACATACCTGAACAAGCAACCTTTCTGAGTGGATCAGGACCCCGCCCAGGGCCAGTCGCAGGTACCCTAAAAGCCCCTCGCCTAGGTGTTTGGACTGCATGCCCACCTCCAGCCCACTGGAGCCGTCCACCTCTAGAACCACAAACTTGCCTTGGCTGCTCACCTCCAGCTTGGTGGCACCAGGAGCACAAGAAAAAAAAGCCAGAAAAAAAGTGACTTTGTTGCAACACATGGTCGAAAATTTGGAAAACGCAATTTAAATGTGTACTGTGTAACTTTGGGTGGTCAGAGAAGTGAACATTTTCCAAGGTATATTTTCATAACTGAATAAAAGAAAAAACGTTCCCACATTAAAATTGGATCCCTGGAACAATGTTTGAAGTTAGAAAGCTACCTGAAAAGTTACTGTTTCACTGATGTGGTTTACATTATCAGGGTCCACAGTTTTGTTGACAAACATATTCTAGTCTTACATTTGTAAAATAATTGTGTCTGGATTTATGATGATAGAATTATTAAATTCTAATAATTACATGTAGAGAGAAAAGGTTTTGTAAACTAACTGCAGGCTCTGCAAATGTAAACAAGTACCCCCTCCCTTGAAACTGCATTGTGCATCTTAATTGTAGTGTAAAGTCCCTAAAACCTCACTTGGTCCCTTTGCAGAATGACTTACTGTGTGCCATTTCCCGTCATTGAGCTTGGGGCCGCCCGCCACGCTGACCAGGGCGTCTTCTTTGCTGATCTGCATCAAAGGGACGCCGTCTTTCAGGGACAAAACAAACCAGTCCTGCCCATTCTTCGTGTCCCCGTAGAAGACTACACCTTCGGGGTCAAATGTCCGTAACTGAAAGGACGACTTGATACTGCGGAAAGACAAAAACACACAGAGCAGAATTTGTTCAAACACAAGATAATTCAGGTCCACAGAAGATTAAGAAGAAGATTCTCCCCAGATTTGGCTTCTGTTCCTGTTATATGGGTTGAATTTCAAAAAGGAGTTAAAAAGCAGTTAGTTCTAGGACATTACAGTCGGAGAAAAACAATGTTATCGGGGGTTATATGATATTTATGTTATGAATTATAAATGGGCAGATC
The DNA here is from genome assembly GCA_026929865.2 of Hyperoplus lanceolatus. Classification (NCBI taxonomy): domain Eukaryota; kingdom Metazoa; phylum Chordata; class Actinopteri; order Uranoscopiformes; family Ammodytidae; genus Hyperoplus; species Hyperoplus lanceolatus. The sequence goes on along the minus strand of CM049417.1, from coordinate 13,897,602 downwards.
AACAATATTCCAGGTGGCCCAGAATCCCTAACTATACCCCTGCATGTCCATCCACATACTATATGAAATACAATATGTGCTTGTTCTGAAAGTTTACTGCAAGGTTTGACCTAGATTTAAATTCTTAAATATGCTAGAGCTCTTTTTTGCTTCCCTGACCACAGATTTGCAGTGAATATTCTTGGTGAAGCCTTGGCCTTGGTCTGAAGTACCTGCGGATCTCACTGAGGTTGACTGTTGTGCTGATCAGTGGCTTCCAGAGGTCTCTGTCCTGGCCCAGGTACAGGGTAGCTCCGCCTGCTACTTCTTTCTGAAAGACAGGGTGATCATAAGGTAGGCCTACCCATTGAACAATCAATCTCTTCTACAGCTCATTCACCGCTTTCATCGTCTGATATCTTGTTTGTTTTTCATTAAAGGTGCACTATGTAACTTTGGGTGTAAACATTTTCTGAGGTATATTCTCATAATAACTGAATAAACCAACATACCTTACAGGAAAATTGGAACCCTGGAAAAGTTGTTGTTTACAGCCACAGGGCCCAAAGTGTTTTCCAAAATATTCTAATTTTACGTTTGGTTCCAAGTTTCTCTAAATAATAAGTTTGATTTATGACAATAGAATTATCCAAAAGTAAGAATTACATGTTGAGAAAAATATGCTTTGTAAACTAACTGCAGGCTTTGCAAATGTAAACAAATCCCCCTCCCCTGAAACTGCATAGTGCACCTTTTAAATCCATGTTAAATCTCGTTGACTAACTTAACTTCAATCACTAATTCAGTGCTTTGAAAGTTAAATACCGGGAGTACCGTCTTTCTCGAATTCTTGAGTAGAAATTAAGTGCAAAATCAATATGCAGTCATTGATAAGAGAGCCATATTGCTTTAGGACAGCAGTATATCAGTGTGCAGTGGCTATTATTACACCTGATAGAGGAAAGTCATTCAATGTGACAAAAAACAGCTAGTGGCTTATTTGTCCTCCCACAAACTGTGCAAAGTTCCAAGTCTAAGCTTATTGTTTTTGAGACATGCTGGGATGACCCGCTTCAACGGACACCTGAATTGCATACATTATGAGTTTATTCATGTCTTTTAAAACTTGGTCTTTTTATGGCTTTTTGCACTGCAATAACTCAAGTTTTTGGGAAAAAACTATAAAAAAAAGTATTAATGCATCCTTAGCTTTTATAGAGGCTCTTAGAACTACTGTGTATGTCCAATTGTTTAACGATTGTGACCTTTACATGATACTACTCAAATTACTTATCTAAAGGCCTGATTGCCCACTGTTAAAAGCTGATACCAAATGGTATGCTCCTTAATTGTGGTAAAACTGAAATGCTTGTAATTGGCCCCCCTTGTTTTAGAAATCAGTTTGATTATTTAACTCTTAATCTGTAATTAACTCCAATCTCTTAAAGCTCAACAGCCAGATACCTCTGTTAAATTTGAGTCTACCCTGTAATTTGATCAATACATCATAGAAACTACCAAGAACCTAAGAAATATAGCTAAAATTAGGTCTTGTCTGTTTAAGGCCGATGCTTAAATCCTAGACACACCTAGTGCATGCCTATATATTTTGAGACTAAATGCATAGATCATTGATAGGCCACTATATTTATAACTTTTTTAAACTTTTTGGACACACAGGCTCTTTAGGCCATCCGATAGATGTATCAGAACATTTATAACACAACACACATATGTCACATACACACCAATGCATTCTTAACATGGGTATTGCGTGAAACATACCTTACCCCGACCGTTCCCCTGGCCCTCGGCTCCCCATCCCAGCAGTGTGAGGCCCAAAGCGAGCAGCTGTCCACCTGCCATGACTTTCCGAAACACGGCCATAGCTCACCCCAGGCCTCCCGAGTCTACTACAGTCTCCTGAGTGTCTTGGTCTGTCCGCAAGAATGCACTCTACCCTGAGGCGTAGGTGGTGGTACAAGGGGGGCAGACTTTACGGTGTGTGGCACGGTGGAGTTCCGTCACACTGTTCCAGGGGGTAAATATGCCACTGTCAGGTTATTGATCCCCAGATGGGAGTGTGCTCCAGGGCTGTTTTATAACAGGATGTTTGAAAAATATATGTGGGCGAAACACAACGAGTGGGCACACTGTGGTGAACAGAGTAGGTTATATAAGGGCGATAGGCAAAAGATAAAGAAAAGGTTGTAGCTATAAGCAATAATTCCAAATTAGGCACGCACACATTTAATTAAGTGTAGCCTACATTTATATCAGTCTGTGGAGATCCATGCAAATTGTGGTGATTCGTATGGAGTGGATGCGACTTTAGACTTGGGTGAGTGACCTTATGCCAGACCATTGATGTGTGTGTTTACCCGTTACACAGGAACCTTGATTCACCGAAAATGGCTATGACTCAGCGTGTGTGTGTGTGTGTTGTGGAGGGACGGTGAGAGAGGAACAGTGATTCAAGACATGAAATATTTTTTTTCTCTCTCCCTCTCTCTACTGCTGCTGGCTCCCTTCCCATGATACGCTCTCCTTCCAGGAAGGCTGCGATAACTGGGAAAAAGTGCAACACACACACACACACACACACACACACACATGAACACAGAGAGGGCCAATGAGCAAACAGCCCACTGCTCTTTTTTGTTGAGTGTTTGAAGTTATTGTCAAATCACACCAAATCAGAAAATATTTCATACTTGTGGCGTGTTACTCAAAGTCTGACGCGTGTCCATTAACTATCATTGAGATATATCTGTGGTGATTTTCACAGCAGACAGCTTGGTGTCACAGTATAGGCAAAAGCACACATGTAAACTATAACATTAACCATGGCTGCATTCCATTTAGCTGGGTAAGTGAATAGAACCGAGTAGAGCTGCAACGATTAATCGACAAATCGATTAATAATCGATTATTAAAATAATCGCCAACTATTTTGATAATCGATTAATCGTTTCGAGTAATTTTTTAATAAAAAATTTCAAAATTCTCTGATTTCAGCTTCTTAAATGTGAATATTTTCTGGTTTCTTTAATCCTATTATGACAGTAAACTAAAATATCTGTGTTTTGGACATAACAATACATTTGAGGACGTCAACATGGGCTTTGGAAAATGTATCAACTTTTTTCACCATTTTCTGACATTTTACGGAACAAAACACTAATCGATTTATAGAGAAAGTAATCGACAGATTAATCGATTATCAAAATAATCGTTAGTTGCAGCCCTAGAACCGAGCCATGGTTAATGTTATTAGTAACACCTGTGCTTTTTTCCTGCTATAACAGGTCAGAATATAGTTATCTGTGAAAAAAAGATGCATTGAGTTAATCTAATGCGGCACTTTGTTATTCTGAAAGAGATAATTTATTATTGGCAGGAGAGCAAATTGAATTTAAATCACAGCCACCCTCGAGGCCATGAATGAGCTTTTTGCCCTTCACGTTTCCTGACGAAGGTTTTGGAAAAATGTATTCAATTTCTAGAAATTATTTTATTTCATATTCGATTTTGTCAGACGAAACGCATCTAAAAACATCCTGTTTTGGGGACTGCGAAGAGGAGTGAGTCACCACCAGTGCAGGGCTGTTTCTGTTTTATACCACTGTGTGTCACTAATGGGAACGCGTTCATTCAAGGGTGGTAAGACATTGGCCAAGAGGAAAAGCTGTAATCAGACTCTGGTTTACATCTCAGGGAAAACTCTTTCGTACGTACTCTGTGTCTTTTTATAGAGAGAAGATGAATGTAAGCTGTGATTAATATTACACAAAAGAAAACACAATGGAATGCATTACCAACCCACTTAAGATAGGAGAGTATCAAACAATCGACCACCACGTGCCTATAAAAGAAGTTTAGCGGATGTCCACAATTTGTGCTGCTTTAACCAAATCAGTTAATGTTAAATGTGCATTTCACAAGAGAATTCACGGGGAGGATTTGGAACCAGGCACGTGCAGGCTGTGTGCACATGGTTCACATTAAGGACTCAGGATCAACTTGTAAAAGATTAATAGAGACATCATTAAAGAAAACATTAGACCAGACTAGGGCTGATTTCATTGGGTCATCAGGTTAATACTTTATTTTTGTTTGATTGCAGCAAAGAGAAAGAAAGGGAGACGGAAATGAGGGGAGAGAGAGAGAAAAGAGAGGGAGCAAGAAGAATGTCGGATAAAGGAGACTACAGACTTTGGGAGAGCTGTGGCTACAACCCTTTGTATCAAATCTAAAGACAAAGTCATCAGGCAACATTAAAACATCTTTTAAAAATAACATTAACATATTTTTGTGGGCTCTATATGGCACAGTTTTACCCTAGACATGTACACAATACCGAAACAGTTTAGCCACACCCCTACATCTATGAACAGCTTCATAGCAAACAAAGCCATGAACTCTATCTCCAAATAGTACTGTCGTTTCTCAAGAAAAGGTTCTCATCTTCTATTCAAATTTCTTATGCCATACCAAGGCACCTTAACAGTTGAAATCTGGCGGATCCACATCTTAATATAGATAATTAATTAAATATCAAAGCAGAGGCACATTCATTTACCTACAACATACAGTAAATATTTGTATATTACCACCAGATTCCAGTCCAGTCACTACAATACGTACATTTTCCATGCTTTTGGTCTGTATGATAACCGTGATGGCAAACTATGGCATAAGAAATGGTCCAAAAACACCAACATGTCCATCTACAGGAATGGCTTGAGATAATTGTATTGGAGACAGCAAGGCTTTTTTACACTGAAACTAACCCACAGAAAAGTGTCAAAGAACAAATAATAACAGGTCGCCCATACACTGCCAAGGGGAGATGCTTCTTAGGCAGATTTAAAGTATTTTGGTTTTTCGTATTCACACACTCACTCACTCTCGCACACAATAAACACGTATGCCTACACGCAAGAGGCTTGTAACCACACCCAAGAGATGCTTTTGCGCCCCTGCAGTGGGTCTCGCTGTGTTTTTAACACTCCTGCCTGAACTAAAAGGCTCCATGTCAGTACCAATCTCACACACACACACTGAAACATACGCACTTCATTCAGGGGAGTGGCAGTGTGCTTAAGGGAAGAGTGAGAATTGAACAGGTCCTAAAAAGTGACGTTTATGTGATGAGTACTGTAGGCCTACTTTTGTGAATTTTTTTCCACCCGAATTGCGGTTTATAATGAATTAAAAAATATATATATTAACAGATATGGAAGATGAAGAGGCCAGAAAATGTAAAAGGAAACAGAAACAAAAGCTGTGCGCACAATGCCAGATTTGCTGAGGATATAAACGGTTAAGAAGCAAGTGTTGCTCATGCGTTATGGATACAGAACCCAAGTTTACTGACATGTTTCCTAGGACTACTGTATATATGCATACCAGACGTTATACGGTTCTTTTAACAGGTTATTTGTGTCAAAACAGAAACAAAAAAGGAACTGAAACCAACCCTACCATTAATGCAGCTGTACTTCATTAACCTCATGACTAAATTTACATTCATATTTTTAAGTTTACTCCCCCCTTTTCACCGAAGCCATTTCCACCTGGTAAGAGGGCTAAACAACATAAACAACAACATAGTTTAACAAAACAGACATATAGAGATAACATTACACGTAACAAAATAAGGGCCCAGGAAGGCGCCTCGGGAGATTCAGCCACCACTTTGGCTGCTGAGCTCAGCCATTCTCTACCTCTTAGTACATGGCACAAGCAAGGAGGGGAAATAGTCCATGCTATTCCCAGTCTCCCCTCAGCTGGAGAGCAGGACAATGTTTTTTTTTGTCCGAAGTCATTTCTTTGGGGCTTCACAGTCCTAACAGTTTTGTGCCCATTTATTTATTTCCTATCCAGAAATAACTCGATACCCTGAATCCATTTTTTATTTTTCCTTCCTTGCTGTGGCTTTCTTCTTCCTGGCCTAGGAAATGGAGCCTTTTCCTCCTCCAATCAAAGAAGAAAAGGCTACACAAGATGAAGGCTGACTGGTTTTTATTCTTTTCCTTTTCTACGTGAAGGAAATGAGATGAAAAACGGAAGTGCAATGCTCTACCAGCCTTTAATTCTTACCCAGTGGCCAGCTACATATCCAAAGCAGCTACAAGTGTCCCCTTTAAGTGACCACTACTTTTTCTATTTTGTGCACATAAGGTATAAACTATGGTGAATGCTATACAGATCCTACAGTGTCATCTGGCCACAAAGTCACCAGGTTAGTTGAGACATTGGAAGCTCAGATGATCTGTCATTGTCATTGACTCGTGTCCATACCATAGCATCAACTTCTTTATGATTTGGATATAAGGAATCACTTCTATAAATGCACTTCTAGACATTGACCTACAGTAGCTATTCCAACTAGAGTAGGAATGCTGTGTGCGTCTCACACGGAATGCTCTAACCATTCACACACATGTCATCACTCACTCACTCACTCACTCACACACACACCACACACACACACACACACACACACACACACACACACACACACACACACACACACAACATTCTCATACCACTGCATGCACAAATCCCTACATACATGTGCATGTACATCCCCATATATAACTTTCATGGACAGTTTAAATACAGGAAACGCCTGTATTCTCTTTTGCTCAAACAAACATATGCAAGGTTTGAGTAAGGACTATTTTATCACCTCTCTTGTCCTTGCCCACACAAACCTTCCCTGAAGAGCGTTAATCCTCGTTATGCGGTAACTATAAAGGGAAGCGCACTGAACTAATTATTCACACATCACACACCCTGTTAGCAGTTCTTATTCTTACAGATAATATATTGAGTCAGAGAGGAAGATTAATCAAGCTCTAGAACTACGACACACTACAGCAAGACAGGAGAGACACGCAGAAGGGTGAGCAAGAGTAAAGAGAGGGGGAGTAAGGACACTACACCATAATATTGGCTTCTCTCCCCGTTTCTTTGCTCCTTCTCCTCCCCTCAACTAACTCTCGATTGAATGCCTAGCTCTCGTATCTACTGAATAAAAGAGAGGCAGGGGTGCTGTGCGATTGTACTCAGTGACCCAGTGAGCATGCACCCCTCCCACTCCCATCCTAAACAGGCCAGGACTTCCCCATTGAAATATATTCCTCATAGTGTGTCAGTGTCCTAAGGTTTACCGCTGCTGCTGTCTCGTTGCTTCTTGCTGCTGCCACTGCTGCTGCTGTAGAAGCTGGGGTTTGCCACTAAGGGGTGAGGGACCGCGCCCATGTAGGGTCCAGCTGTGGCTGCGTAGTTGAAGATGGCAGGGAGGAAAGGCAGATGCTCCACCTTGTCCCCTCCTGGTGCCATCATGTTCAGGGCCACAGGAAGCCCAGCCAGGTTATAGGGGTAGGCCAGCAGCTGAGGCCCGTACAGGAGCTGGTAAGGGTCTGGATAAAACGGCAGCTTAGACAGGTCCCCGCCACCAGGGACCATCATTTTCCCCAGTGGGCCAAAGGGGAGAGCTCCAGCAGGGTAGGCGGACATGAGCAGGTTTTCCTCCTGCTTCTTACCAGAGCGGTAGTCTGGCATAATAAGGGGTAGGGGATAATTCTGGGCATGGTAGCCCACTGGGGTGGAATCTCTGGAAGAAACAGTGTCTGTGTGTTCTTGCTCAGGTGGTTGGGGGGCTCGGGGGAGAAGCAGAGCGTGGGCAGAGGGGCGGTCGCCTGCACCAGCTGCTGCTGTGGGCAGGTTGAGCCTGTCCAGTCCTTGTGAACTGGAATGAACCTGGCGGTTTGCTTGAGCTAAGAGTCCAATAGTTGAGGGTGACTGGCAGGGGGACTGGGGCGTGTGCCTGTGTGAGCAGAGTCCATTTATAGTGGTTTGAATGGGGATATGCTGGGGGGACGGCAGGGGGCTCAATGGTTCCTCTTTGGGGACCAACAGAGAAATCTGTTCGTCTGGGGTGTGTGCAACTCTACTCATTTGCTGGGCTCTCTCTATTTCCTTTTCTCTCTCCTTCGCCATTTCTTTTCCCCTCTCCCATTCTCTCTGCCTCTCTACCTCCCTCTCTCGTGCTAGTATAGAGGACATGGTCAGGTCTTGTGCTTCGTTGGGAGAGGGACTCCTGGACAGGGGTTGAACTCTGAGATCGTGGACAAGAGGTGGTTCCTCGTAACCTGCATGTAGAAACATACCACTCCCACCCTGCCTCTCTCTGTCCATAATGACCCCATCCCGTTTCATGAACACCCCTTCGGAGCTGAGCACTGTTGTCATGGAAACAGGAGGAGCAGCAGTGGTTATTCTGGTCTGTGATGTCATGGTCACATTTGGAGAAGTTTTGGTGGATACCACTATGTGCACGGGGCTCAGGCTTGGCATTTTGTGGATCTGGCTGTCCAGGTTCTTTTTGCTGGGGGTACGGTAGTCCAGACATTCAGGTCCATTCATGACTAGCACGCTCTGAAGAGTAGAGGGTGTGGTGGGCGTGAGGTTAACTGGAGGGTCCACAAGTAGTGGGCTGGGCCCTCTCTCTAGAGCTGGATGTGGGAGCTCTGTCAGTTCACGTTTGTCACTGGATTCTGTCATTTGATTTTCATCTGTCAGTCCACTGAGATGGTTTTCATGCTGCTGTGATGCCAAGCAGTCACCACTGCTAGGTGTGTCTGGTGTTGAATAGCTGATAACTGAGACCGACAGAGCACTGGGTATCTGGCCTTTTTCAGTCTCTTGGTGTCTGCTTAGAGTGTTGACAACTATCTCTGTTGTTTTTGGCTCTGAGTCTTTATCTTCCTTTTCTCTCTCTGGGGAACTGCTTAACTCATGGCGTCGGATATGGCGAGTGAGTGCCGAAGACGTCTTGCACACCTTGTGACACTGTGGACAGGTGTGCCGTGATAACGCTCTTCTGCTTAGGCATCTTGGACTGGAACTACTCCCTACTGGAACTACTCCACCTTTTTCTTCATCAAACTCTGGTACAGATTTAACCCCGAGCCCTTCGACTTGTTCGCTATGCGCCACTTTAGGGGGTATAAAGGATGCAGGCTCTGTAGGCTTAGGATGCTGGACTCTCTGGTGGTCTTCCAACTTGTCCCTTGAGGGAAAAGTGGCTCGGCAGAAGAGGCATACGAACTCCAGCAGATGGCTCAGCTCATGTTTGTCACGCTTCCTGGGGCTTGAGAACCAGCAGCCACATGTGCCACACTCGGCTGCATTCCCATTAGTCCAAGGTCGCCTCTTTATTCCCGTAGGAGCTGCTGAGGTAGACACCGGAGGCTTTGGAGAGTGAAGAGGAGGCGTGGTGATCTCACAATGGGATGCTTTAACTTGTTCTTCTGCATCTTTGTTTTTCCCCTTTGAAGGGGCAGAGAGATAATCTCTCCTTTTCCCATCTCCTTCATCTCTATCAGCTTTTGACAGTTTTTCAGCTCCCTCCATCTCATCCTCCTCACCTTGTGATTTATCTGTTTCTTTAGTCACGTGATTCTTAAGCCTCTCTGCCCTCCTCTTCAGTCGGATGGAGCGCTTGAACTTTAGCTTCCTCTGCCAGCTCTTGACCCTCTGTAGGTGTGCCTGGGCCTTTCTCTTAGGCTTGTAGGAGTAGTAAGGCCTCCATAAATTATCCTCTGTGTCATGGTCACTCTCCTGCTCACGCACCCCCCTGCGGAAATAGTACTCCCTCACTTCATCAGGGGATTCCAAGCTCTTTTTCCTGCCCTCCTCATCACATTCTCCTTCTCCCTTCGTACCCTCCACCTCTGGGCTGGCTCTGCGGTGCAGGCGGTGTTTATGGTGATGGTGGTGAGAGTGAGAGTGCCGTGCTTCCTTGGCCTCCCGCACAGATGCTGTTTCACTTCGTTTGGTTTTTGGGGGAGAAAGGCTCTTGTCTCTCCTGAGGTCTGTCTCAGAGATGCTGCGCTTTACTATGGCTTCCTCACCAATACGTACAGTAATCTGGCACAGTGGCCCTGTATCTTTGACCTGTGACCCTAAAGACGCTGACAGCTGCTTTGAGTTAGATAAGTCACTCTTGCTGTGGGACTTGCGCGATTTGTGAAATGATCTGCCTGTCTCTGCATCCTGTCTACCTCTTGAGTGCTCCTCTGTGGTATCTGAACTATCTCTTGACCTCTTTCTGTGCTTATCGGCACTCTCTCTTTGCTTTTTGATTGCCTTGGGACTGCCTTTTTGAGAAGTCTGACTGTAGCTGGTTTCAGGGGATGGGCTGCTCATTGGGCTTTTTTCACTTCCAGAGGTGACCTGATTGCTATGAACAATAACAGAGGATGACACTGTTGTTCCATGAACTATGACAGAGGGTTTTGTGTGGCCATATGTTATCACAGAAGGCATTGTGTCTGCGCCTCTACCAGTCTTGGGAGTTTTGGTTTTGCCGCTACTAGACATTTTGAAGCTGCCACTGCTTCTCCCCTGCTCTAACTTTAGGGCCTCACTGTCGTGTTTTCTAACTAGTGACATGTCTTCTTGGAGGAGTGGCGTTAGTGTGGGGAGGTCACTGTGCTCAGCTGCCATAGAAACAGGGAAGCCATCAGGGAAGGAATCTGGGTCAGGCTTTACACTCTGAGGGTGAGCCCCGGTGATGAGGCTTTGTAAGTCCCCAGGGCTGAGAGCACAGCCCAGACCAGGCAGGGATAGAGAAGGGGTTTCAGTTGGCGGAAGAAGCAGGCCATTATGTAAACTGTCACTGTAGGTCTTGTAGGGTCTCTTCTGGGAGCGCATGGGGAGAAGGCGGTAGAGCTTGAGGGCGTTAGCTTTCTGTTTATAACCCCCATTGGCTGTCTTTTCACTGGAGATGAGGCTAGGATTAATCCCGTGAATGGTCTTCTGATGTGTTTTGAGATTGTAGTAGGTGGCAAAGGCATCCCAGCAAAATATGCACTGGTAGCGGCGCTCTCCTGTGTGCCACACCTCATGCTTTGTGCGGTATTCGGCCAGGGCAAAGACCTTGTCGCAGTAATGGCAAGGATATCTGCGGCGCCACGAGTGCACGTTAGAGTGACGCTTCAGGCTGGACAGGGTCATGTAGGAACGCTCGCACACGGAGCAGAAGTAAATGACATTGCCGTCCACCACTTTCACAAAATGGCTCTCATCACCCTCTAGTAGCTCTGTGGCTGCTGCATCATCACCTTGGATGCGTTCCAGGAGGCTCCGCTCTTTCTTCCCTAGCTTTGCCTTGCCGATGTCTGCTCCTCCCACAATCACTCCCCCCTCCACTCTTACCTCACCCTCCTCAAGCGGCTCGTCCTTGGGCCGCACAGTGAGAGTCGGAGGGCCCAAGCCTGTGACCCTGCAGGAGGCCTCGTGCGATTGCAGTCTCTTGCTATGGATGAAGACTTTGCCACAGTTACGGCAACTTAGGGCACGGCTGCCACGATGCAGCCGCATGTGGACTGTTAGGGAGGAGGCCGAGCTGAAGAGCCGATGGCACACCCCGCAAATCAGCTCGGGCTTCAGGCTGTCGGTGGGGGAATAGGAGGACGAGTGAGGGGGCGCGGTTAGACCCTCTGATGGGGGAGGAGGAGGGGGTGGTAATGGGGGAGGGAGGTGTAGGGTGGGTGGGTGAAGACTCGGTCCGTGAGGGCTTCCCACTTTCCCTGCTGATCGTCCTGTTATTTTCTCTCTCCTGTCCGCATCCCCACCTCTCTGATAAGCAGATGTGCCCAGACTGAAGAGGATCTGGGCCGTTTGAGAGGGTGAGGCTGTACCGTTGCCCCCTGTGTGCTTTTCATCCCGTCCGTCGCCACCATAGCAGCCCCCTGAAGACCCGCTGGAGGATCTTGGGGGCGTGCTGTGAAACTGAGTATCTGGATTTAGTTTGGAGCATTTCAGAGGAGGCGGGGATTTTATAATCTTCCTGATCGGTGCGTGAACATTCATGGGAGACGAGGAAGAGGATGGAGAAGAGGACGGAGAGCTGTTGTGCCTCGGAGGCTTAAAGGGTCTGTGCTTTACGTCCGTGGTAGCGTCCAGTTTCCACAGAGAGCCCTCGTCCGAGCTCTTGGAAGATGGCCGCCGGCGATGGGGGGAAGGGGAGGACGAGGAGGAGCTGCGACAGTGGTTTGGAGATGTCATAGAAGCTGGAAGGGGGGCGGCACTGAGCGGGAAGCTTAGGGTGATTTTTGCATTTTTAGGTCCGTCACCCATGTCCTCCAGCCTGTCCTCCACCATGGCCTCTACCCGGCTACCGTGCCTTTTGCCCTTCATCTTCAACTGCTCGGCTTCCCCTTCCTCCTCTTCGTTAAGCTGGTAGGCCAATCCAAGACAGTGGACCCGTTTTTGTAGCCCTGTAATCGAGCTGCAGAAATTGACAGGTGAGTGTAACAGTGGCGAGGAAGACAAAGGTGTCAACTGCTGACTCTGGTGGCACGTGATGACGTCCTCAGTTGCACTGTGTGTGAGGTGGCCAAGGGGAGTTAGCCTGGCAGTCTGCCGCTGTTCACTTAGACGTGTCTGAAAATGGCCCGCGTGGAGGGGGTCCCACACCTTCTCACCAGACACCATGACCAGCCCCCGAAGTCTGAAAGAGAAAACCAGACAGAATGTATAAGCATTTTCAACCTGCTTGAATAAATGTACAACACGTAAATGTAGGTCGAGATGAAGCAGAAAATTCACATTGCACCCAAAGTGTTTGCAGCAGCAGTCATGATGCCCGTGGAACACTTTGGAGAAACGGAAAAGAAAACTAAATGCCCTAGCAATGCTGAACTCCAACAGCTCAGCCAGGAATGGTGAGCGAAAGGAGGGAGAGGGTAGAGGGGGAAGGAATGAATCTGCGGCAGTGCTGGTTTAGATTTCAGCGTGCCACAACCAAGCCTTCAGAAAGGCATTCCAGAGATCCATGTCTCTCGGCTGTGACACAACATTCCCAATGCCTAATTGGGCAGCGTTCAGATTTAATCAAGATGCCTTTTGGATAGTGTCCACTTAGATCCATGGCCCTAACGTAAAATAAATAAATGAAATAGTCCCACTTTCTTGCTATTTGAGCGAGAGTCTTGTAGGCCATTCCTCGCAGTGCCTGGTATTTGCCAGTAATGACTCTGACCATTTATTTCTGAAGGCAAAGGCGGGAGGGAAGGAAAGAGGGGAAGAGTAGAAGGGAGGGAGATTGCATGCATGTGCACAGAGAAGGGGTGTTTTTCCGCCCTCTGCATCCGGTACAATCTTAGCTAAGCTGCGGGAGATGAGCGACAGGCTATTCTCATTTACATTCTCATTTGCCTGCCATGGTTGCATATTCAGTCTGCCTGCAATTTCTGCAAACATAGCTCAGAGATAGCTGCAGATTCACACGCGATAGGCAATTTGCTGTTATTAAAAATGGGTTCATTTCTTTAGGTCTGCAGATTGGGGAGAAGCATGTACACAGTATAAGGCTATAATAATGCGTCTAGAAGAAAAATCCTCAGTCATGCTTTTCTGCCTGCGTTTTTCAAGCAGCAAAGCAGCCAGGAAGGCAGGCCGCTGTAAAATTCCACAGGCAGCCCTGAACAGGCAGAAACTAGGTCAGCACTGTTATTGCAGAGGGAAGAGGAGGGAGAGAGAGAGAGAGAGGATGAGAGAGAGTGAATGGGTGATAGAAAAAGGGAGAGAGAAAGAGTGTGAGGGTTAGTGAGAGAGCAAGAGACAGAGAGAAAGCAGAGAGGAGGGGTTTGAAACAGGAACAGCCGGACACACTATACTGTCAGACAGACAGGAGCCCATGCAAACTCTAACACAACCCAAAAAATAAAAACACAGCACATAGACAAACATGTCATCAAGCACATGCACTCACACAAGCAAACATACATGTGGACACAGCACTGTTCATAAGCTCACACAGAGAGACTGACAGGCATAAACAAAGTTCAACATGAATGGGCCCACTTGTAAATGACATTCAAAACTTGAATCTGAGTCCAACACAGCACTGAGTCTTAGGTTGCAGGTGGAATAAAGTTTCAAATCATAAGAAGAAGGAAAACCAATTTTAATGATGTACGTAGTGCAAGCAGTGGCACATTTGCTTTTTGTTGTACTGGGACAACAAACCAGTTCTTGCCTCTCCAAGATGATTTAGGTCTAAAACCAAGGAGGCACAATCCTGTCGCGCCAGGCCTGCCATATTGTGTCGGTCTGTCTTCGAACAGGCCTTCATTGTCACTCACATGTGATAGATGTTCTGCAGGAAATCCCTTATGGCGAGCGGCAGCCTGCTACAAGTGGGCGGACACGCTGAGAGACGTTGCTATAAGGCTAAAGTTTTCATCATCTCATCTGATGCTTGCGCCACGGACAGGAAAATGCGTATGACGCCCCCTCGCTCTTCTTTTCCATCTCCCTGTGACGCACGGAAGACACTGCACAAGCACAGCCAGCACGACACGCTGTCTGACTGTGACAGGGAGCTTTTAACATGTTTTATACGTACTGGATCTACTCATACACAGACATAGACATGTATGCACACACACTGGACATGCAGAAAACACTTTCTTATAATTTACATAATAGAGATCTACATATAAATCCTTCTGCAAAACTCTCAGGCACACAAACAAGTGTGACCATGAAAGTGGCAAGGACCCTGAAGCGAAATCAAAATAAACAGCAAAGCGTGTTCCCACACCTCTCTGCAACAGGATGTTCTGCAGAAACAACATGTTGGTCAGCCTATGAAGTGTTCACCTATTTAAGCTTGTGGCATTACAAAACCGCATAGCATGAATAGGTTCTCAGCTGGTGCACGACAATTTACTAAGTAGACCCATGCAAACATAAAACACAATATACAAAACATGTTGGCTTTCATATGACGACAGCGGAGCTCGGCTGACAGGCAGAGGGAAAAGAGGCCTACTTTTAGTCGGGCACTGTTTGCATTTAATTTGTATTAGATATCGAATGACAACTGTGAGGTAAACTATAAACTCTTTTAGCTTTTTGTTACAGGGAATTACATTATTTTGTTATTGAATGTTAATTTAGTAAAAACACAAACTTGCAGATTAGTCTCCCTCTGTCAACGCAGTTTAACTTTAAAACAATTTTACGAAATCTTTATCAGTGATATTTGGCTAAATATTCCTAACATATTGTCTGTATGAATGGGTAACACTTAAACACAGCAGAAGTTTTACTATTTCACTCTGACATCATTTTCCACAGGCATCTGAAAAACATGGATGACTTTATGACCTTGGAAACAATTAGTTATTAATCCACTGACTTTAGAGGGAAAATCAGTCACTGGGAACATCAGGCTAAAGTGGTCTTGCATAACATAAGGCGGGACGGCAGAGGAGTTTGGCTGCTGCGCCAGAGCAAGGCCTTGAACCAGCCGTTGAGCAATCTGTTTATTCCACACTCTAACTGGTACTTGTGCTGAAAGATAAATAACCAATCTTTCTTTCTGTCTTTCTAGAAATCAGAGTACAATTATTTTGATATTATGTCACTCAAAGAGGAAGTTCATGCAAACAACAAATTGAATTGGCTAAAAACTAAACAGTTTCAAGCTATTTGGTTATTTTGACATAATATTTTAACCTAAGCCTTCACAGTACACAATAAAGGACAATTCTGGTTGATTACAACTTGGGTCTTATTTTCATAATTTGTTACTTGCTGAAGTAGTTGCTGAGATCTGAGAACACAGTAAGGTGGCTCAGGCTTTATACGATGGGGCGAGGAAAACGGGCAGTCAGACGGCAGGTTGTTAATGAGTTTAGAATCGATCAAAATCACTTTATTTTAATATGAAACTGAAAAGTGAGCAAACCAAGATATTAGTAATAACAGGAAACCTGTGTGTGCGCAAAGCTACAGTAACTTGAAGGAATATGTATACTGGTGCCTTAAAGGTGGAGTTAGTGATTCTGGAGAATGCTTGTTGTCAAGATCAGTGAATATCTTCTCACGACCCGCTATCTGTCCGTATTGTGTGTGTGTGCACTGAAAAAAATTCCAGTGTCAATACAAAGCTTAGGCTGTGTAAGCAGGCATGTTGCTAGTTGCGGTGGGCCCCCTCTGTTTACATATCCTTTGTTTACATACTAGTTTTACAAAGCCTAGGCTGAGTGTAAGAACCACTTTTTATTTCAGCGCACACATATAAAGGTAGAGGATCGTGAGGAGATTTTCACTGAAAGTGACGAAAAGTGATTTTGACAACAAGATTTCTCCAGAATGGCTGACTTCACCTTTAAGTACTGCATGCCGAGGCGGGACCAGGAAGTCTTTTATTAAATTTCCTAATTTCTTCTTCACACTTTCAGTAACCTAATTGCTGAAGTCTGTGAATGTGAGGGATTTCCAAAACTACTAAAATAAGAACCGAGTTGTAATACACCAGAAATACCCTTTAACTTTATCTTGATCAGAAATGTGCAGTTATCACGTGTTTGAGTGAGAGAGCGTGTGGGGGGTTAAGGGGAGTGCCTGTGAGGCAGATTGTGGGGGGCCTCGGTGTTCCAGCCGGTGAGCCAGCGGCGAGGAGCATGTAAGAAGAGGAAGGTGTTGGTCGGGAATTTCTCCCCAGTGAGGGGGCAGCTAGTGGGGCCAGGCTATCGCAGCAGCAGTTGGTCTGTGAAGAGTGTGTGTGTGTGTGTGTGTGTGTGTGTGTGTGTGTGTGTGTGTGCGTACATGGGGTCGTGGTGGTAAGGGGGAGAGGAAGGGGGGCATCGTTAGCAAGAACGGCTACTGAACTCTTGACAACCCCCCGCCCAAGAGAGCGTGGTGGAGCCAGCCAGATGGGATAGAGGCAAGGAGGGTAGAAGGGGGGAGGTAAGGGGGTAAGGGGAAGTCGGTGTGGGTATGGGAGTGGTGGTGTGAAGGTGGAAATGGTGGTGTGAGTGGGTGGAGGTAGGGGGGACTTCAAACACGTCTCTCCTATGTTCACATTTCACGGTCTCCTTGTCTTTCAAATCTCCCTGGGCTCGACTGACTGTGTGTGTGTGTCTTGGTCCCCCCCTCCCCATGTGTAAACTGTCCTGTCGTGGTGTTTTTCGAATGCCGCTCCACGCACCAGCGAACCTGCCCATGTCTAAAACGCCATGCTCTCCCTGCTCTGTTAGCTCTCAGCCCAGCACGTAATTCCCATAATTCTGCTCGCTGCAACAGAAAATCATGGGAGGCATTAGCAAACACTATAGGCCTAGAAAAGTATCTCTGGAGAGCAGTAACACTACACTGCTGACCTTTTTGAGGTAATTTCCCCCAAAAGACCTTTTCAATTTCACACGCAGTCCCAGTAGAAGGGGGTTTGTAAGCCCCATTGGAGTTCTTGGTCTTAAACAACCAAGAAACGTTTTGGTATTAGCAGGGTTGAGCCACATGTTGCATGTTACAACAGACACATTAAACTGCAAATATATGGCTGGTTAGAGAAGGTGAAGCGCTGCACCAGTTTCCTGAACGCGTCCACATCCTTTATTTTTGTGGCATAAAAAACAACAACAACAACTGCATAAAGAAATCCAAAGATTTGGTCTTTCAATTGGCAACACTTGCATGTAAGCGCTAGGGCTGCACGATTAATCGAAAGATAAAATCACGATCTTGATTCTTATATCTATAGGATCTCATTTCTAAAAGATGACGATTATCTCGCCCGTGAATCAACCTCACGTTGCATGTTTACTAGTTAGCTTGGGAAGAATTTCAGCAGCTATATCGATGACAATTAGCTGATGTAAAACAGAAGAGAAAAGAATCTACAACTCAATAGATGTTCTCATATTTCTCCCCATGGGGATATTGTAACTTGACAGTGTTCCTCCTTGAAGCACTAAAGTGTTGATCCTGTAGGTTTGTGTTTTTTTTAGCAAAGACGTTTTTAGTCCAATGGTTGGTTGGCCAAATGGACTGGGTGTCGGGTTTTATTTTATTTTTTATCATTTATTCTAAAGCTCTAACTTTGCATTTTATTTTGTTGTGAAATAAGAGGATTTTTTTTTTATGTTAGAAGAGACTTTTAAGTTTAAGTACAGCACTGAAATGTTATGTTTAAAGGTGTCTAAGAGTACAATACATGTTTTCGTTGAGAAAAAAAATTGTCATCTCACTCATTAAGCAGAAAAACTTTGATTAAATTTTAAGCAATGTATGATTTTGCTGATGTGTGACCCAAAACACAAAGGACCAAGGTAAAAACAAGACAATGACATCATCAACATCCGTGTGACATCACAGGGCAGCAATAAACTACACTTCCATTCATCTGACCTATGACCCTACCCCTGTAGCAGTGTGGATCATATGTTCTATATGTTGAGCGCAAGGGGTTTGGCTTGGCATCCACCAATACCAGGAATGCGGAGAAGTTGGCAGCACATGCTCTGTTGTTTTGGGGGGGGGAAAGTAAGTCTTCTGGCAGCAACGTTGGGGTATGGTGACATCAATATGCCCTCTGCTGCTGCTCTACCAGAGACAACTTCCAGCAATACAACAGACTGGTAAAATGGAGGACAAACTGGGGCGTCCCGTAACGGCAATAAGAGATGGAACCGATTGAAGGAACTACAGTTGTTTACCATCCCCTACGTACAAGTTTTTCTCCCAAAAGTCTTCCTCTGACGCTGGTATTAAGTCCATGGGGCAAGGGTATAGGAGACTGGCCCACTATGTTTAAAAAACACAACAAAGCTCACATCTGTTCCCTTCTGTGGTGAATCAGAGAGACGCAAGGGGCTTTGATAAATTAAAAGTTTCATCACAATCTCAAAACGAGTCATCGCTCTTGAAAAAGGAACTGCGTGGTGCGCCACCAACAGAGGGGAGGATGAGGGAGACAAGGCCTGTTCCTGGCACACACACGCACACACACACACACACACACGCACACACATACACACACACACACACACACACACACGCAGATACAAACACAGACAGACCCAGCGCAGGCACGCACATAAATTTGCGTCCACAAGCGCACACTGCATAAATACACACACACCCACCAAAAGCTCACGCCCCAACACACGCACAGTAAAAATAAAAACCTTTTCCTCCTCTTCACGCGCGGAGCAAGACACTGCCACAGCAGCGGAGTGAAGCAGAAAAACAAGCAGGAAAACAAACAGAATTCAGCCTCTATCCTCCTCTCTTATTCTCCCTGGCTGTGTCTCTGGAAGGCAAGCATACAAGAGAACATACCTTGGAAAACCTCCTGCTGCATCTCTGCTGCGATGTGTTCTCTCCCCTCACACTCCCTCTCTCGCTCTCTCTCGCTCTCTCTCCCCCTTGGTCTGTGTATGCGCACGACTGAGTGTGTGTGTGAGAGAAAGAGAGAGAGAGAGAAAGAGTGAGCGCAGGGAGAGGCGGTGTGCGCACACACACACACACACACACACACACACATACAGGCAGCAGTGTTTGAAGACAGAGGGCAGGAGCGATTCTCACACTCGAACTTGCTTGCTCTCTCTCGCTCACTCCCCCTTTCTTGCTCTCTCTCTCCTCTCTCACTCCAGTTTTTGCCTCTGAAACACAATTCTTAGTGTTTTTGCCCTTTTTTTTCCTGCAAGTGAATCCCCCCCTCCTTCACCTCCTCCTCCTCATACCCCCCCAATCCAACCCCCCCCACTGAATCCAATCTTCTTTTTATTTGGAAGTGTTGTTCCCTCTCTCAGCACACACACATGCACACACACACACACATGCACACACACACACACACACACACACACACACACACACACACACACACACACACACACACTACTTTATATACACAAACCCCAGCGATAGGGAGAGGGAGGGAGAGGCACAGGGAGACAGAGTGAGAGAGCAAGCAAGCAAGAGGACGCCATTTAAGCAGTTTGTTAGGAGCACTGCAAGTCCCCAAAATGGCTGAAAACAAACAGGAACCACGCCAACTGCCAAAACCTTTGGGCACAAGGACGCACGGACGGACAGGCACACAGACTGCGGAGTGAGAGGAGAGAGAGGCAGAATGAAAGTGAGACAGACAGAGGACGAACTGGTGCTAGTGAAATGGCGGATGGACTCTGTCAAACAAGGGAAGTTGAGGGAAATATGGAGGCCTTAAAGGGACACTCCAGAAATGTAGCGAACCACTGCAATAAAGTTCGGCGAATTTATGAAAGACAGATTCAAAAAGAGGGATCAAAATCGCCACAGCAGAGGCCGATCTATCCTGGCTTAAAGTCCTGAGTAGGGGTCAAGCTCCAAATACGCTGGTTGCTACATTTCCCATCATGCAACTAAAGAGCGTCTTAATTATTAGATTGCACCTGCACACGTCTTTGGGTGTTCAAATCCAAAATAGCACTGGCGTGTTACTTCAAGTACCGGTGGGACAATTAAATACAATCAAGGAATGCTCCATGGGTTTGAAGTCCAAAACTTTGCAAAGTGCTTTAGAATGTTATATCGGAATGGATGTTTGCTAAAAACAGCTTACACATATCCACAGCCCTCCTCCGCCACTGTGTCAACGATGTAGTCCCCAAAATGGCAGCCAGAACACGATCTTATTCTCTGAAAATGTAGAAGGTTCCCTCCAGACGCTATACAGACGCCTCTTTTAAAGTAGAAGGCTGGACATGCGGGGACAGAAACCAAGGCAGGGACAGTCTTCGATTGTGTCCTTGTATGCGCTTGGCTAAAAGGGTTCAAGTGCTATCAGCTGCGATGTCGGCCGTGTCAATTAACTGCTTTTAGGTCAGCGTGTGCATCTGTGAGCCAGACTAAAAACTGCTGGTGACAAGCTCTTGTTTAGTTTTTGCAGCATGGCTTAGAAAAGGCTGACCCCTCCCCTTGGCCAAATCAACGCAAGCGAGGCCTCCATATCAATGCAAAAATGTCTCAAAAACAGCAGAAACTCTCCTGGCTTCTCGTTGCTCTGTCCCTTTGCGCGTCACAGTCAGTGGAAATTCCACACATCTCCGTTCACCCTCTGTCAGCCTTAGATCAGGAGGGATTCTATGAGCCGGAGTAAGAGGGCAGAAAAAATTAGAGGAGGGTTTGGAAGAATGTTCCAGTACCGTTACGCTACAACACCATCATACTTCCCACTGTCCTTTTGAGTGGAACTCAACCCCCCTCTCCCCACCCCCAGCCACCCGGTACCCACCAACTGAACCTTGACGCCAACAACCCGCCCTCCTCCTGCCCTTTCCCTCTCTCTCCCTCTCTTTCATCACTCTCTCTCACCCTCATTATACGCTGCCACACTCGTCTCCATGGGAACCACTCTGGGACTGGGTGTTGTTCCTGTGACCTCTCTAGCTCTCGGAGTTGAACAAACTTTTTCTCTCTCTCGCTCTCACTCTCTCCCCTCCCTCTCTCTCGCTCTCACTCTCTCTCCCCTCCCTATCTCTCGCTCTCTCTCTCCCCTCCCTCTCTCTCGCTCTCACTCTCTCTCCCCTCCCTCTCTCATGCACTCCTGCACGTTTTCAGAGCATGCTGGGTGTGTATGGACAGGGACATATGACAGCAGTTGTGAGCAGGCGGCTTCAGGACGGGAACGCAAAACTCAAACGAGTACGATCATTATCCCTATGTGAAAAAAATGGTAGCTGTGTGAGGGCGAGGCAGATTGCCCATTGGCAAAGACAATAGTGTGTGTGTGTGTGTGTGTGTGTGTGTGTGTGTGTTCCAGGAGTGAGTCCGCTTGGTCCACACATGTGTGCTGGCATTGTCTCTGTATTCAGACGCACCCACCCTGTTAGCCAGCTATCCCTTTTCACGGATGTTTGGCTAAACGTGATCATAGCTTTTCATGCTGTGCTACCAAGCGACACACACATATCTGAATACACAAAGATGGAGGAAATAAGGAAGCCATCTTGGTGGAAAAATCAAATCCATTAGCTCCCCAACACTTACAATACTTAACCATTACCCAAAGAGAGAAAAAAACTGTTCACCAGAGGCTCAAGATAAGTGTCAATCTGGGGCCTTCATGAGGTGTAAATCAATGTAAAGATTTTTCTTCAGCAGACTGAATTGTATTAATTTTATATACAAGATGTTTATTTTATCGTCAACATCATAAATGAATAATAAAACAAAACAAATAACCTCAACACCTAAATAAGTAAACACAACTACAGTATACGCAATATTTTGTGTGTGAGATCAGATATTGACACAGGATGGGGGTAAAGTAAAAAACATTTCTGCTGACAGTAACAGTTGACAACATTAATGTGCTGTTGTGACACGTCAATAAAAGAAGAGAAGAAGACCACAAGCCGATGTGAACAAAGACGAGTCCAAAACGTCTATAAAAAACTTTTTTTGGCGAATGTTTTAATAGGTAGGTAATCCACTCAACATTAGGCCACGTTGCGGCCAGCTTGTCACTTATTGTTTCTGTCTGCTGCTTTGTGTTGGAGAGGCCACGTACACTGTGTGCACCTTTACAAATTTAACCAATGCTATAATAAAAAATATATATATTAAAGCCTCTTAAAGGATACACACAAAGCATTTTAGCCAAAAACCTTGAATATAAATAAAAAAAAACATTTTCTCACAATTAAGGGACTTAAAAGAAAAAAATCCCTTTTCAATGTCCCCCCCCCCTTTGCCCAACTCACTCTGTGGTTCCAGTAAAACAGCTGAGTGATTAAGTCATCTGATAACGAAGGGAAAGGTCAATGTCCCTGTCAGTTCACAAAATGCAGAGTCACAGCACCATAAGGCTGTTTTGGTTTTAGATTGGTAGTTCATAAAATAATCCAGTACAAAGACAACAGCTGCATGACCAGTAACTATATCCCCTTAAATGATGACTGAATTCATAATGATACATGTGTGTGAATAGGTCCTGAGGCATGCTCTAGGGTTAGCACACATCCTCAGTGATCTCAAAGAAGGGATGACTAACCTGCTCTCCAGCTGACTTGGCCTGAGATCAAAGTGGGACTGTCAAATGCCGTTGGAGGAGTTCAGATATCAGCAGTTTCTTAAAGAGGACAGGCCGGCTTCGATGGAACGACAACGCAGAAATTCCCTCTCCTGAGGTAGATTGAAACCACAGCACATAAATCATCTGAAAGTACATGTACAGATAAGCATGACACATGTTTACATTTGTAGTCACACAGGCACACACAGATGAGAGGGTGTTTAAGCCCCTCAGCTTTGTCTTACAGAAGGGGGGGCAGAGCATTGAGTAACTTGATGAACCCAGCCCCCTCTTGAAATAGGGACGGATAGGCGTGCTGGAGCATGTCCTTAGCTAACACTAATCTGCTGTTTACAAAGGTAAATGTCAGGGCGTCGTTTAAACAATATGGAACAGAAAATCCACACACCAAACAGCTCCCATGGGAACAACTTAGAAGAGGCATTTCAAGCAAAATGGCTCTTAGAGCTAAAGCTGAACACAACCTTAAATACCAATGAACCATATAAAACTATAGACCTACACATAACATTTTAACGTAGGATGTTAACACAAGTAATGGCCCACTTACAAAAGAAGATAAAATGTCAAAGTTCTAATGAAGGCCTTTAGGGGCTGATGTTTTCCTCTGCAGCGAAACTTTCACTTTGTACGGGAACATTGTTTTCACAAGACTAAGAAAAATAAAATTCATGTTCACGAACATCTATCTTTTGAGCAATGTTAAATTCCTTTTATATAACTGCTTGTCTCTCAATATTTTATTTGTGATAACAGTAACAATATGTTTCTTTCTCTTTAAAAGGTCAGATGACTGGGTTTCTATCTTTGGTCCCCGGGTGTATTGCTGTTTTGTTGTGGGCCAGATATATATCAAACTTGCCTTTTCATTTATTTTCCCTAGAAAATTACATTTTTAACTTTTCCGGTAAATTGTCAAAAACATTTCCTGACACATCAAGTGGTGCAGAAACCCCATCCAGTCGAATGTTACAAGAGTTTTTTGAGGGAACCAGGTTTCAACTTGGACAGGGTGAAGAGGATTTTAACCAGGCCAGTAAAAATGTTATAAAAATATAAATAATCAAGTTCTGCCCCGACATCCTTTCTTATGTGGAAACGCGTCAAATCACTAGGTCAGAACTGCAGCAAATTTGAAACTTTTAATCCAGAGGTCAGTGCATCAATCCCTTACTGTCACAACATATTTAGATCAATTTACATTAGCCATGGAGACTATGGAAACTGCTTTGCATCTCATTAATTGCATGTATACAGTAGGCTACCTTATAAATGCAACTGTAAAGTGGTGGCAGGGAGCCCCACAAGGGGATTAACAGAGAGGGGTATTCATTGTATAATGTTATGTTTATTTACAGAATGTAGTCCATCTTCTTTTTTATTCTTATGAATGACTAGATCCAGATATTGTTTACCTCACAGTACTCTAAACATTGTTCAATAAAAAAAGGGAAAAGCCACACAAGCCAAAATGGTTGGTAACGACTGTCTTAACAATACTCATTTGAACGCATCAAAATAAGCCCTTTATGTTGACAAAAATAAATAATTCTCCTGTGATCGCATGAACATGGAACTGAAAGTCATTGACCTGTGTGAACTTTTGTATAAGTGCTGCAGCTTCAGTGTCATAGCTGTCCCAATGTTCAGGCACTTTCAGCTTCTTAAGTTTTGAGTTGTGAAGAAACTTAAAAGGCAAGTTAAGGGGTTAGTGAGTTCAAGCCAGCACACCCCTTGCCTGCAAGACAACACTGAAGGGAAAAAAACCCAAAGACACATAAAGGCTTTCCTAAGCAGATGTCCACACAACCTGCACACTGCAAAGTTCACAGTATGTTCATATGCAGGATGGATCGCAGGAAGGATTTATAGGGTTGTGTTGACAAGTGATGTTAGACAGCTATGCCAGACTTGTCTAATGTACCTCAATGGGCAGATACGTTAGAGCATCGAGTGACGGTTTCATAACCCCCAAGTTTGACAGGCTTTCAAGTCCCGAAAGCAGACGCGCTGAGCTATTATAAGCATGTTCGTGTGAGAGATGTAACACTGCTGAGTCACACACACTGTCCCTGGGCACACATACACAAGAGATAAATTACTTTAAAAAGAAAGGAATAAGATGGTGCAGGGCCACACCAAGGTAGTTACAGTTCGACATGCAAACTACAATCAGTTTGATTCGCAATGAACCGCTGGTCAAAATGCAGTTGTTTAACAGGAAAGTAAAAAGTAAAAGGGAGACGAGGAAGAAGAAAAGAGGGTTTTTCGGAGTGTGGACGTTGCCAAAGGAGACTGGGAAGGATAGGTGGAAAATCGTCTGGGAGGGGTGGCTGATATGGTGTGGAGGGAGAGAGGGAGAGAGGGAGGTAGGGGGGACGGACGGCTGGTTTTTCCACTGCCGGAGAGAGAGAGAGAGAGAGAGGACGGCTAAATCAAATTAATTAGCTCCTTCATCTCCAGGCAGCTACTCAGGCATGCTGTACTGGCAGAGAGAGACAGCCAGAAAGAGAGGGGAGGGCTGTAGGCATTAGAGAACAGGAGAGAGGCGAGATAGGACATGGAGGAGGGGGTGAAAAGCCCGCTGTATGTGTGTGTTGTGCACCATTGGGGAGGCCAGGGCAGCGGAGGGGAGGGGTGCATAATTCTCTGATAAGCGCGAGGGTTGTTGTTGCTGGAGCCTGTGCTCAGCCGTGAGGAGGAGGAGGAGGAGGAAGTGTCTGACGCTGTGTGCTGTGTCCTTCCTGTTTCTAGACAGTCTGTATTTTCAGGGCACTGTAAACAACCTCTGCTCTTTAGCACGCTTCTTTAAATAGCACATGGGGCGCTTTGATCAGATCCTCCCAGAAAGACAGGGGAACTGAGAAAAAAAGACAATGGGAGATGCAAAAGAGTTTTTTTGAGCCATAATGGCAACATGAGGTAAATCTGTCCAGTGATCAAAAATAAAATGATATAAACAGGAATAGTTGCACTGACTATAGTTGCACTTTTACTGCCTTCCTGAAAAAAAGGAAGGCAGTAAAAGGGGGAAAAAAGAGAAGAGAAATGTGAGGCAGATGGTCAGAGGCAATGGCATCATGCCAGGGGGAACAACACAGCAGCCCAGTAGAGAAACTTAAAGGCCCTGTAACCCCAAATCCACAAAATCCTTCTAACTATGTAATTTGGGGAGTTATTAGCTAGTTACATGAGAGTAAAGCATCTGAAAGGAGTTAGGCATATGTATCAATCTATATTAAAGATATTGTCATTTAAGTTTGATAAACTTAACAGAAATTTGGTTAAGATGAGGCGGGCTATGCTCTGGTTCTTATGACCTGGTAAGTATTGTGAACCAATCACGACAGTTATCTGCCCGAACGTTCTATAAAAACAACGACTGTTTCCATGAAGAGAGTTTGATACCGTCATGCCCAAACATTCCTGTCAAAAAGTCTAGACAGTAAAACTTAAGTAACTTTTTAACTTAGTTTTATAATATTTATGAACATTAATTTTTCGTTTTTGTAAAAACTTAAGAAGACATCCAACTTTGATATCATACTGTATATTGATTTTTATACCAGGTTTCCAGAGGCATTAACACAAAAAAGTAAGAAAGGAGAAAAAGAGGCAAGGCAAGTGTTACGGCCAGGAAAGAGACATAGCAGGTGGTGTTGTGTCCATCTCTGAGGCTTTTTAGTGTGCAAGAGAGGGGTGAGTTAAGAGAGTCAGGGAAAATATGAAGAAGGTTTGAGTGTAAGTGGGTGTTTCAGGGAATCATGTGACTGCTGTACAGAAAAGATTTATGCCAAGTTGATTCACTGCGAGAGATTAAGCAATGGGTGAGAGGAAAATGATAGTGAAAGAATGCGGGTGTGCAGCGTCTGTGTTAGAGGTCAACATCTTGGGGAGAAGAGAGAGCGGCGGACGGCTCGAGGTGGCAGAATTGCCCGGACGGACGAGCCTTGGCTGCACTGTGAGAAGCCCAGATTAGCACTAAGCCGATTGCAACGCGAGGTGGGATCAAGAGCAATTAATTTAGCACCCAGATAGTTCCAGGAAGAGGACTGAAAGAACGGTAACCTGGTGCCTTCGTCTGAGTCAAATAGGCCTATACTGGCTGACTTAACATTCCTACTTCTGTACGCTCCCTTACAAAACGAGCTGCCAACAAAGACTCTTGTGTGGACGAGACGAGACCAGAATTTGGAAGGTCTGAAAGGGAGGTGTGTGGATGATAAAAGGAAGGATAACAGAAAAGATGAAGACAGTTGGCAGTGGCAGACAGCAGCCAAAGCAAACAGCCAAAGAACAGGACATTCTCTTGAGGACAGAAAATGGGCCGGCCTGCTCCTGAGGGCTCTCAGAGAGCATGCCTCCAACCCTGCGTCACCCATCTTTATTCCAAAAAAACATCCTGGTGCATCACTTAGGAGGAAATGGTACAGCCTAAAAACTGATTATTTTTTACTCATATAATAACAGTTGATTTGCTTTGGCTTTTTTGGAGCACAAGAACTACAATCATAACCGCCATGACTGGACACATTTCTGAGCAGTATTTTCGACATTGCACGTTATGCTGATACTGTGGACATGATCTTTTTTTTTTACAACGCATCCAGAATCAGTTTTAATAAACTTTACTAAGGCCAACAAAAACTCCATGTTAGGCTCTGCAGGGATGTTTTTTTAAAAAGCTTTCCATGCTACATATAGTTTAGTTAATATAATATATGTTATATAAATATAACTTTTTGGATTTAAATTGGGCTTCAAGTATAACGACACATGGCTGAATACATCTAATATGGGTGTCTTGATAATATATAAATAAATAGAAAGTCTGCTCCTCCCACAATGCTTTGCATCTGCTCGTCTGTCTGGCCCTCCCTCTTGTTCGCCTACTTAATTATGCTACAAAGCCCCCCCAACCCCTGAAAAAACACACACTCACGGTCAGGCTCTGACAACACCAGACAAGAGCTCCCCCTAGATACCAGTCCCCCAACCCTTCCAGGAAGTAATACCTCTGGAACACAAACATATGCTATAAATATATAAATAAATATATGCAATGCCAAAGCAATTATACCCGATTATACCTACTATTAATTTTATATTTGATTATTTTTATACAGTATCTAAAGTGAAAATAACCTACAACCATGCACACATACAGATCATATAGGAAAATGTCCAGCCGCCTAAACCATCAACTGTTCTACAGCCGTCTGTTATTAGGGATATTACAAGCTTCATCGGTTTGGATTTGAGACTCAAAGTACTTTTAAATGCCAGTTACAATCTATTAGAATAATACAATATTTCATTTCCATGACTGAAAAAAACAAGGTAACTGTGGGTTTCTCAACGGAGTGGAAAATTCAGTGTTTAAGAAAAAAAAATGTAGGACATGAAATTAAAGGTCATAATTACACATATTAAAGGTGCTATAAGGAACTTTTAAATATTTCTGAAACTAATATTTACTAATATACGTCTAATTTTTCCTCTGATGTTCAGAAATAACATGTAACAGCAAAAGAGACCATCAGTGCAAACATTGCTTTTTTTATACAGTTTTTCTTAATGCCTTTGTCATGGGTATGCTCACTAGGAGCTTCAGCTGGTGCTGTAAAAACACTACTGCTTATGTCCAAAGGGGCTGCTAGAATTAACACAAATTGAAAGTTCCTCAGAGAACCTTTAAATAGAGCTTTTCTTTACAGTTGTATGAGTAGATATGAAAGTGTATAAAGTCCTGGACTTAACAGTTGTATTACCAGAAATATACAGTATACTTTAAGTATTTAAAAGCAAGTGTTAGTGTTATAGTCAACATGTCCCTTCAGACAGGTGTATTCCCACAGGCCCTGAAAACAGCAGTCATCAAGCCACTCCTAAAAAAGAACAATCTAGATACATCACTCATGAAAAATTATAGGCCCATATCTAACCTACCATTTTTAAGTAAAATCATTGAAAAAGCTGTTTATCAACAGCTAAATAACTACTTAGCAATGAATAACTGCTTTGATGTCTTCCAGTCAGGATTTCGACAACACCACAGCACTGAGACTGCTCTGGTTAAGGTCCTCAATGACATCCACTTAAACACAGACAGTGGCAAAAGTTCTAAGTTTTACTGGATCTCAGTGCCGCTTTTGACACAGTTGACCACAGCATATTACTAGATCGACTAGCAAACTGGGTTGGACTTTCTGGAACTGTACTAAGCTGGTTTGAATCCTACTTAAAGGATAGAGACTACTATGTGTCAATAGGCAATTTCACATCTGAGCAGACAAATATTGAATGCGGGGTCCCCCAAGGTTCCATTCTTGGCCCTCTTCTATTTGACATCTACATGCTCCCACTAGCTCAGATTATGAATAAGAACAAATTATGCTACCATAATTATGCAGACGACACACAAATTTACATAACCATATCACCAGGAGACTACAGTCCGATACAGGCACTGAGTAAGTGCATTGAACAAATCAATGATTGGATGTGCCAAAATGTCCTTCAATTAAACAACGATAAAACTGAAGTAATTGTCTTTGGTGCCAAAGATGAACAATTAAAAGTCAGCGCACAGCTTACATCCATTATGTTAGAAACCACACCCCAAGCCAGAAATCTTGGTGTTGTTATAGACTCCGACTTGAATTTCAAGAAACACATCAAATCAATTAATAAATCAGCCTACTACCACCTAAAAAACATATCAAGAATTAAAGGGCTTATGTCTCAGCAAGATTTAGAAAAACTTGTCCATGCATTTATCTTTAGTAGACTTGACTACTGTAACAGTGTCCTTGCTGGCCTTCCAAAAAAATCTATCAGACAGCTTCAGCTAATTCAGAACGCTGCTGCCCGAGTCCTCACTAGGACCAAAAAAGTAGATCACATTACCCCAGTTCTGAGGTCTTTACACTGGCTTCCAGTCACTCAAAGAATTGATTTCAAAATACTGATGTTGGTTTATAAAGCGGTTTAGGGCCAAAATACATTACTGATATGCTGATACATTATGAACCGTCCAGAGCCCTTAGGTCGTCTGGGACAGGTCTACTTACAGTCCCAAGAGTTAGGACTAAACAAGGAGAAGCAGCTTTTAGTTATTATGCACCAAATCTCTGGAACAAACTCCCAGAGAACTTGAGGTCTGCTGCAACTCTCAGTTCTTTTAAATCGAATCTGAAGACTTTTTTGTTTCCATTTTAACCTGTAATTTTCATTTTGCTTCTTTTATTTGCTTTTTTGCTTCTTTTATTCGCTTTTAAATGTTTCCTAATGTGTTTTATGTATTCTTATCTTGCCCCTGTAAAGCACTTTGAGTGGCCTTGTGTCTGAATTGTGCTATACAAATAAACTTGCCTTGCCTTGCCTTATATGCATTGTTATCATTGATTTTCTTACCACATATTTTACAGCTCTATCTGGTCAAAGTTGAGCAAGTTTATGTCATCTTTTAAAAAAACAATTTTGAGAATGTTTTGTCTAAATCTGTTAATAAGTAATAAATAGATATAACTTCTAAACACAAGAATAAAAGCATTGTTCTACTTAAAGGTGGAGTCAGAGATTCTGGAGAACACTTGTTGTCCTAATCACTTTTAGTCAAAATCAGTGAATATCTCCTCACGGTCTATCACAACATTTGTTTACACACCTGTTTACAGAGTCTAGACTGGGTATTAACACTGGATTTTTTTTTTCTTCGATTGTATTCAAAGTATGGACAGGACAGGTAGTGGATTGTGAGGAGATATTCACTTATTTTGACAAAAAGTGAAGACAAGCTTTTTCCATAACTTCTGACTCCTACTTTAAGTACAGTACTTGAATAAATGCCCTTTCACTACACTGCTATGTAGTCTGTACATTTGAGTTGTCAATTATGAATATTATGGTATTTCACAAGAGCATTAACACATCTTCAATCTGACAGCAGTGATCTGATTGGGCACAGAATGCTGTTTATAAGCACTCCTCATATTGTATCGATTATATTTATAATCCTCAAATGGTCAGAAAAATGGAATATAATTTGTTCTGATATAAGACAAACATCTTGTGCAGATGCATTACAATATGTGCTGCAACAACCAGACTTTACAACTATATAAAACATCTGAATGGAATGAATCCCTACCAGACATCAGAGGTTGAAACAGTCATACCACTTTGCACTAACCTCCTTGGAGCAGTAGAGGGAAGAAATCTGACAGCCTTATGGCTGTGGGTCTGCATTGGAAACGTGGTTGTGCAATGTCTTTTCGAGTCTGATCATTTTCAATATGAGCCAGAGGAGGGAGCCAGCTGGTCAATAATGAATCCTTTGTATAGTCATGGTGTTGCTTGGCACATGGTGAACAAAGTGATTTACTGTCACATTCTACTTTGCATTTCAAACCTGGCATGCACACGGTTTCTTCAAGTTGAATAATTTGACAAATGTAATTCTAATACCAGAATATGGTTTATCTCCATAAGGATATTTAATATGGGGGATATCCATCCTTGCTTCTGGTCTTGAATGATGCATTCCTCTGCTGGACCTGACAGAAAGACATAATGGCAAAGGGGCATGTTCATGCTTCACATACACTTTAAGCTGTCCCAACTTAACATGGATGTAATATTTTAACATGACTTAATGAATTTTGCTTAATTTCCAACAAATAAAACAACCTCACACGCCATCACGTTGGTTTGTTGTCTTTATTTAAACAGAAGGCATTGAAAATTGAACATGACAAGATGTTTTATACACAGTTTCATTGGTATTGCATGTAATAAACACTATATCAGAAAGGGATTATGCAGTTAATGGCATTAAGTTGGTTAAACTACTACCTGACAATTATTTCCACTTCTTTCAATTTAGGAAGACAAAATGCTCAGGGGGTCAACATATTCATATTTCAACACCTAATGAAAATCCCACAACACTGCTTGAATGAGACAATGGGAGATTTATGGCTCTCAAAGGGTACCATACATGAACAGAGTGTACAGTTCTGCTTTTGGACATTTAAACACTATCAACACCAGTTAAACGTTCATTTTTAGGTACAACTAACGAGAGCTAAATCTATTGTGTAACAAGCTAATGACATTTCTTAGTCCCTGAAAATTAGTTAAATCATAACGCCTACACGTTGAGTGAACTGAATATTGCATTTAAGGGTGCCCTGCGTATATTGTTATAGTCACAAACATCTAATTGCCCGAACAGCAGGCTTCTCCTTCCGACCATAACAAGACTATTATGCACGTAGTTAGCTCGCAAAATGGCTTCAACTTCGGCACCTACGAAGAGTCAAGACTATGGAAATACTGTCCACCTAACTTCCAAGTTGAATCTACACTGCCTTTCATATCACGTTAAAATTAATTAGGTACAACCTTCACGTACCCGCTTCTTATTTTGTTACTGTGCTCGACATTTTTTAAATGTAAAATGCGCAGCTATAAGGCCGCTGAAGTTAGCCAACACGAATATTCCAGACTCCATCTTTCTCGCTCACAACAAGGATACCGTAAAACACCGCCATGTTGGTCGCTAATGGCGTCCAACTGTGCTAGCTGTAATAGCCTTTATTTGAAAATTAACATTGTTATACATTATATACCACTTAATGATATTGTTATAACCGTTAACTACAGGATAAACACCAAGACAACATTTGCCTCGGGGATTTAACTAAAGGCGTTAGCTAATCATTTACTGGTAAGCAGCTAACTGTACAAGGCTAGCTAGTTAAGCCACCAGGCTACTTTGCCTCACATATGGATGTTCTGGGCATTAAAACTTAAATTATATATTCTATATTACTGTCAAAGCTTCTTTGGCTACACACACACACTAACTGTTGAGCTTGTGTAAACCATAGATAGTATATAACAGAGTGTAAACCAGAAAAACAGAAGGAGACGTACAGTCAGCAAAGTAGAAGTTAACTGCTAACCAGACCAACAGTTGTAAGTTATGCATAAAAACATAAATTTAACCATTGGTGTTTAATTATGTTATGCATTTTATATCAAATGAGTTCAGGTTAGTGGGAAGTTAACTGAATAGTTAACTAGCGTTCCTAAACCGCCAAAACCTCAGCATTTCGAAACGTGGCCCACGACAATATTAACATTTTAAAGAAAATATGAAAAGCATAAAAAACAATTGATACACCTAATTCAATATAAATTACACACAGAATGTGCGTACGTAAAAAATATTCAAGAACCGCTGAAAAGGAAACGTTATATTAGCACTTAAGGCTTCCCCCAGAATTTCCTATAGGGCATACGGTAAAGCCAGTCCACTGGCCGGGCATCACTTGCAGCCTAGTCCGAGGCTTGCGACAAAGTCCCAGAGATCCAAAAATGCATCAGACAAAAACCCGAAAAATCAATCTGATTCGAAAGCAGCTCGACAATAATCCATTGTACGGTGTTTCCAGATATAAAATATAATGTATTTCGACAATTTCCCCTTGTTTAACGAAGGGTGTTATAAGGCCTCAGCCCTGAGCCTCTTTTCTTAGAGCCCAGGCTGATCTAGAGCGAGACGAACGGGAGAACAGAGATTTTTTTTATTTTTGCTCTGAGGGAAGAAATTCACATCGGCCACATTCGGCAAACATCGGAAGCAGGGCGGGTTTTGTTGAAATTATTCTAAGATGTATCATTTCCTCGCAGCCATTGGCCCTCTCATTTTTAACATTCAATATTAATAAGAAAGGGGACGAATCGAAAAAAAATATATTGAATATTCATATTGTGTATGCAAAATATACGACGCACCACCTACTCTGTTTTACAAAAGCCAATCAGAATGAGTTGATGTTAACGCAACGCCCGCCTTTAGTTATGATTCGTCAAATAAATAAACGTGCTCTGTAATTGGCTGTACGTATGATACAATAAATTATTCATGCAACTGTCTTGAATGGCCAATGAGAATTTTACTACAGAGATCCATGTCCCACCTTCCGAAGAGTCAGCCCCTGCCTTATTGAGTGTGCAACCCCGTAGTTTGCACCCAGTCTATAAAATCAAGCGTTGGACCATTTCATGCTCAGAAGCGCTCAGAGCGCTCCACCGGGTAGACCTAAAAAAGGAAAGGGAACAGTCGGTGGCCGTCTTAGTTAGGACCAAAACACAATTAAATAGTGTATAAAGGCTACAGACGGCAGGAGTCCCTGGGATATCGCCTTCGGAGACTTTCCGGTCACCGTTAGCGGCCAGACCAGAGTCGTGGTGACAATTTAAAGGCTGTTCCTGCTCACAAAGCGGCGTGCCGAGGAAGGACGCGTCTCTTTGAATAGACAGGATGCACGGACCGCCCTCCGGCGACAGCGCATGCCCATTGCGCACGATCAAGAGAGTTCAGTTCGGCATCATCAGTCCAGATGAGCTTGTAGGTTTTCTTTTTTGGGGAAATGGGGTATTTTACTTATTCGCAGACAGATCACACACACCACTATCGCAATTTATTGACTAAGCTTGTAGTTTAAACATATCTGGCAAAGACATGGTTCTGTTTACAACGGTAAATGCTCGCTGTTAGCCTAGCCTAGCTAGCTGTATCCGGCTGGTGGAGCTTGTGCTAACTAGCATTTAGCAGGAAGTTTGAAAAACTTAAAGCACCACATTGTCAAAAATGATCCACGCTATCACATGAATTAAACCCCCTTTTTATTCACATAATGCACATTCTAGGCCCATCAGTAAGTAGAAATGTCGGTTACTTTATAGCAATTCGTTATCACAACTTGTTTGGTTTTATCACTGGTCGGTCGCATTGTACTTATCGGTCTGTTTTCTCACACAATAAATGAATAAAAAAGGGTATCTAAACAAAGTCTATTTATGCATGTTTTTATTTACCTATGTTAAGTGATTCTATGGATTAATGAATACTACACTATGTAGAAGCATAGCCTACTTTTAAATATAGGAACAGTTCATGTTTGCAGAACTTTATTTAGTCAAATGCAGCACTCATAAGTCAAACTAGATTTGTCTTTTTTAACTTAATTTATTTTTTATTTTTGCACTGAATAGTAGATCATGGTTTATAGAAATTGAGATTCTGTCCCTGATCTAGATGATGGTTGATAACGTCTGCTGACTGTTGTAGCATCAACTTAATATGACGTCTTTCTCCCCAGAAACGGATGTCCGTTACAGAAGGGGGAATTAAGTACCCCGAAACAACAGAAGGAGGGCGTCCTAAACTTGGTGGCCTTATGGACCCCCGACAAGGGGTCATAGATCGAACTGGAAGATGTCAGACATGTGCAGGTACAGTGTCATTTCAAAATGACATTATAGATAAGGACAATGGTTTCCCTATCTGATTTAATGACTTCATGTTATATGGTTTCTCTTTTGTTTCCTCAGGCAACATGACAGAATGCCCAGGTCACTTTGGGCACATAGAACTGGCAAAGCCAGTTTTCCATGTCGGCTATGTCACAAAGATAATGAAGGTTCTTCGATGTGTCTGCTTCTTTTGTTCTAAGCTATTAGTGGATTCTGTAAGTATATTCTGAATATTACAGTACATATTAATGATAGAAAAACACTGATATTTTCTCATAAGTATGTTTCAGTTTCTTGTTCATATTTATTAAGTATTGAAATTAACCTGCTCCCACTGGGGTCCTCTCTAGAACAATCCTAAGATCAAAGACATCCTGGCGAAATCCAAAGGGCAGCCCAGGAAGCGTTTGACACACACGTACGAGCTGTGCAAAGGAAAAAACATCTGTGAAGGAGGGGAGGAGATGGACAACAAGTTTGGAATGGAACAGCAGGAGACTGAAGAGGACATTACCAAGGAGAAGGTATTTGGGAGGAGTCTTTTTCTTATATTTCATGGGCAATCCCAGCTCTTTAACATTCATAATTCACAAAATATAATTTCTTCCCTTCTCTCTCTACTATGTGACCTACGCAGGGCCACGGTGGTTGTGGGCGCTACCAGCCGACTATCAGACGCTCTGGCTTGGAGCTGTACGCTGAGTGGAAGCACGTTAACGAGGATTCGCAGGAGAAGAAAATCTTGCTGAATCCCGAGCGTGTGCACGAGATCTTCAAGCGCATCTCTGATGAAGAGGACACCATCTTGGGCATGGACCCAAAGTTCGCCCGACCCGAATGGATGATTGTTACTGTGTTGCCTGTGCCTCCACTGGCTGTCAGGCCCGCTGTAGTCATGCAGGGCTCCGCTCGCAACCAGGTAAAGTAAAATGATCCAAGACTGAGAATTTGTATGTGTTTTTTTAACCTGTGTCAAATATTTGATCATCACCTGACAATTACACAAATAAATCAATAATTAATTATTTTTTTAAGGATGACTTGACCCACAAGCTAGCTGACATTGTCAAAATCAACAACCAGTTGCGTAGAAACGAGCAGAGTGGTGCGGCAGCTCACGTCATAGCTGAGGATGTCAAACTGCTTCAGTTTCACGTAGCAACCATGGTGGACAACGAATTGCCAGGCCTGCCAAGGGTATGTCTGCACTTCTCAAAGCCTTAAATATACAGTTAGATTTGTACCCTACACATGATCCATGGAACATTGTTTAAAATACACTGAGCCCAGTCTCAGTTGCTTTCACAGTTTGCTTTGTTACATTCTGCCCAGTATTTTAATGCAGCTTAAATGCAATCTTTTATATATAAATATTATTTCCTTTCATAGGCGATGCAAAAGTCTGGCCGCCCTCTCAAATCCTTAAAACAGCGTCTAAAGGGGAAGGAGGGGCGAGTCCGAGGTAACCTGATGGGCAAGCGTGTGGACTTCTCTGCCCGAACCGTCATCACCCCGGACCCCAACCTGCAAATCGACCAGGTCGGCGTACCGCGATCCATCGCCGCCAACATGACCTTCCCAGAAATAGTCACACCCTTTAATATTGACAGGTACAGCCAAGTACGAAATGTGTGTCACTCGTATTGATCTGAATCTCAAAAGCATTTGAAGGAAACGTGATGTCTGCTAATTAATTCTGATCACCATCGTAGACTACAAGAGCTGGTGCGAAGAGGCAACAGCCAGTACCCAGGAGCCAAATACATCATCCGCGACAATGGAGACAGAATTGACCTGCGATTCCACCCCAAACCAAGTGACCTTCATCTGCAGATTGGCTACAAGGCAAGTTTCTAAATAATGATAAGCAACCACAGAGGTATGTGTACTATCGAGACTTATCTTTTGTGTATTTTTTTTATCCAGACTAAAACTTATTTTTTCACCCTCTCTTTTAGGTGGAGAGACACATGTGCGATGGCGACATCATCATCTTCAACCGACAGCCTACACTACATAAAATGTCCATGATGGGGCACAGGGTCCGTATTCTGCCGTGGTCCACATTTCGAATGAACCTCAGGTACTAAACGAAGACCAGACCTCATTGCCTTTTTAAATACATTTTTGTTGCTAAACAGTTTATACATATTTAGATTTTTTTGCACTTTAAGTAACTTCATGTAAAAAAAAATCAGATGCGGTGAAGTGTCTCTGACGTACCATCTTCTTGACTCTCCATCCAGTGTCACCACCCCGTATAATGCTGACTTTGACGGGGACGAGATGAACCTCCACCTGCCTCAGTCCCTGGAGACCAGAGCAGAGATCCAGGAGCTGGCCATGGTGCCACGTATGATCGTCACCCCCCAGTCCAACCGGCCCGTCATGGGTATCGTGCAGGACACCCTCACAGCTGTCCGCAAATTTACCAAAAGAGACGTCTTCTTAGAGAGGGTAAGGGTTGTCAAGTCAACTTTATTGTCAATTTCTGCAATAAGTGCCAGACATACATAGGAATTTAAATGATGTTTCTCTCCGACCCACAGTTCAATAGGATAAAATAAAAGTAATATATACAATAAGTACATTCTTAAAAGTGTAAGAAGTAAGGCAAGACCAAACGGTATAAAAAAGTAAATACATTTAAATGTGCAATATGAAGAACATTATTTACAATATGGGCAATATGCAGTAAACTGATTAAATTGAAAGTGTACAAAATAAGGGCATTACAATGTGTAGACTGAGTATAAATAGATAAATGTAAAAAGCACCGATTTTAAGTGTCCTTATCAGGGTTTCAATCAGTTGCCTTTGTCTAGTTCTGAAAGCATTTTAACATGGCGTTTGTTCCTCCCCCAGGGTGAAGTGATGAACCTCCTCATGTTCCTCTCCACCTGGGACGGCAAAGTGCCTCAGCCGGCCATCATCAAGCCCCGCCCCCTGTGGACCGGCAAGCAGATCTTCAGCCTCATCATTCCCGGACACATCAACGTGATCCGCACACACAGCACCCATCCCGACGAGGAAGACAGCGGCCCATACAAACACATCTCCCCCGGGGACACCAAGGTGGGATTTCCTGATTAAATTATGTTATGGGTTAATGGGTGTAGTGAGCAACTCTTGAGAATGCTTGCCGTCAATATCACTTTGTCATAATCGGTGAAGATCTCACAATCCTCTACCTGTCCATAAAGGGGGGGGGGGTGTTGGTTGTGTGTGTGCTGAAAAAATCTTGTGTTAATAGTTACGCAGCCTTAGCTCTGTAAACTGGTATGTAAAACAAAGGGTATATAAACAAAGGGGCCCACCGTAGCTAGCACCATGCCCCATTTACAAAGCCTAGGCTGTGTATGAACTATGGATTTGTTTTCAGTGCCCACCCATTACGGACAGATAGCGAATCGTGAGGAGATTTTCACTGATTATTACCTTTTTTACAAGTAATGAAAATGAACGACAATGCAATTTACCCAACGTTGAATGAATTCCCGCAGGTCATAGTGGAGAACGGGGAGTTGATCATGGGCATCCTGTGTAAGAAATCTCTGGGAACCTCGGCTGGCTCCCTGGTCCACATCTCCTATCTGGAGATGGGCCACGATATCACCAGACTCTTCTACTCCAACATTCAGACTGTGGTCAACAACTGGCTGCTCATCGAGGGTAAGAAAAAAAAATATCATGGTATATGGTGGGTTTTGCAATCAACCCCTTTATATTATTTGCCATGGTTTTGGTCTTAATATTTATGTTATCTCTTTAACATTTTTCCTCAGGCGCTTCCATTGGTATTGGTGACTCCATTGCTGATGCCAAGACCTACCTTGACATCCAGAATACCATTAAGAAGGCCAAACAAGATGTGATAGAAGTAAGTGCAAACTATCTGTATAGTCACCAACACATCCAAAACTCACAGAATATCTTGTGTTTGGTTATTTCAGCATAGTTTGGTTTAAGAAAATTAATTAAAAATGAACTCATTAAAATCCAATTTTCTTTTTCCTTTTTGTCTGCCAGGTCATTGAGAAAGCCCACAACAACGAGCTGGAGCCAACCCCCGGTAACACACTTCGCCAGACATTTGAGAACCAGGTCAATCGTATCCTGAACGACGCTCGTGACAAAACAGGATCGTCTGCCCAGAAGTCTCTGTCTGAGTACAACAACTTCAAGTCCATGGTGGTAGCTGGTTCTAAAGGCTCAAAGATTAACATCTCGCAGGTAAAAAAAAAAAAATATCCCAGTAAAAAGTCATCAAAGACACCATGCTTAGCTGTACCAAAACATGTCATTACGTATGCACTTATTTACAAACATACTCACACACGCTATATATCTGTATATGCTGACATGCCTGCATCAATCCACATAACTCACATCATCTTTGACCACTCATCTTCCCTTCCTTATCCAGGTTATTGCTGTGGTGGGGCAGCAGAACGTAGAGGGTAAACGAATCCCGTTCGGCTTCAAGCACCGCACGCTGCCTCACTTCATTAAGGATGATTACGGCCCTGAGAGCAGAGGTTTTGTGGAGAACTCCTACCTGGCTGGTTTGACACCCACAGAGTTCTTCTTCCACGCCATGGGAGGCAGAGAGGGTCTGATTGATACAGCCGTCAAGACTGCTGAGACTGGTGAGTCCTAGGCAGCTGGCTGAGAAGGGCGTACTTTTTTTTGTTTGAGACTATTGATTTATTTGGATATCCATTAGCAACTCACTGGAGAGCTAGTCTTCCTGGGGTCGGCAACATAAAATATAAACAACAGAAAATCACGTGTTTGACATTAAGTCCAACAAAACAGAAATAATAAACAACAATAAGATGACTAAAACACCAGAATAGCAAATGATTATAACAGAAAAAGAAAAGAGAGCTACAACAAGAAATGTTAAAGACTTTTTAAAGTTGTATTTAGCTATTTATGCTAGAGGTTGTGTGTTTTGGTAGTTCATTCCATAATGAGATTGAGATGTGTAAATGATGGTATTTTTAAGTAGATTAAGGGACTGTTCAGGACGACAAGAAAATATATTTTTCTTAATGTGTCAAATGTGTCGTGCGTGGTCAGGTTACATCCAG
The DNA here is from genome assembly GCA_026929865.2 of Hyperoplus lanceolatus. Taxonomy (NCBI): domain Eukaryota; kingdom Metazoa; phylum Chordata; class Actinopteri; order Uranoscopiformes; family Ammodytidae; genus Hyperoplus; species Hyperoplus lanceolatus. The sequence goes on along the minus strand of CM049417.1, from coordinate 13,857,294 downwards.
CGTCGTCTGATCAAGTCCATGGAGTCTGTGATGGTGAAGTACGACGGCACGGTGAGGAACTCCATCAACCAGGTGGTGCAGCTGCGCTACGGAGAGGACGGCCTGGCAGGAGAGGCTGTGGAGTTCCAAAACGTGGCAACGCTCAAACCCTCGCACAAGGCTTTTGAAAAGAAGTAAGTCATAGCCTTTGTGTATATACCCAAAAAGAGTAAGACTTGGGGTTTTTATGACAATAGGCGGTTGGATTTTTATTTTTACGCTTTATGTTCAAATTCCTAAATGTATTGAGATTTAATTGGACATTTTGGTACCTTGTAAGGGTGCATGCAAACCTTTTTAAACTTCAGTCAACCATGTACATAATGAGGTACTAATAATCTGTGGCTCTTCTCTGTGTCTAGGTTTAGGTTTGATTGCACCAATGAGAGAGCGCTGAGGCGGATGCTGCAGGAAGACGTGGTGAAAGACGTGCTGACTAATGCTCACGTGCAGGGCGCCTTAGAGAAGGAGTACGACAAGATGAAAGAGGACAGGGATGTCCTGCGAGCCATTTTCCCCACTGGGGACAGTAAGGTGTGTGTGTGTGTGTCTGTCTGTGTCTATGTGGTCACATAAATAGTCTCTTGCTCTGCCACGTGAAACAGAAACTCATACACTGCATTGTTTCTCCCGGCCTGCAGGTGGTGCTGCCATGCAACCTGGCCAGAATGATTTGGAACGCTCAGAAGATCTTCCGCATCAACTCTCGAACTCCAACAGACCTCAATCCTCTGAGGGTGGTCGAGGGTAAGCTCAACACCAAACCTTGTTAACCAAAGAAAATATATACATGTCACTTTTTATAAGGCTCACTGTTCAGCTCATCAGGCCCAGTTACCACTCAGTAACAGTTTTTCCCCATGTATTTAGTCTCTCTTCAAGGCTGGCTGTAGAAAAGGACTACGGGCTAGTCACCTCGTGGCCTCTTGTGCTCCTTAAAGCCATGTAAAGCCACCTGCTTAATCCTGCCTATTACATCACATGTGAAACACTTTAAATCCTAGTATCTGTCTTTGCCCTAGGGACAAAAGATTCCTTCAAGAATCCAAATATAATTTTGCCTGGGTGAATTAAAAGCCTCTCTTTCCCCCACCGTGATGTTCAGGTCTTTTTAATAAAACATTACACGTGTACAATGTTATAGATCTAACATTAATACACATTATATACAACATTAAAATACATACTATATGTGTGTGTGTTTGGGTGCCCAGGTGTTAAAGATCTGAGTACAAAGCTGGTGATTGTGAATGGTGAGGACCCGCTGAGCAAACAGGCCCAGACCAACGCCACTCTGCTCTTCAACATCCACCTGCGCTCCACCCTCTGCTCCAAACGCATGACCGACGAGTTCCGGCTCTCCGCAGAGGCCTTCGACTGGCTGCTGGGAGAGATCGAGACCAAATTCAACCATTCTATTGTAAGTTTTGCCTGTTGTTGCGCGTTCAACAGGGTTCCCACAGTCAGGAAATTCCTCGGAGAAGTAATGACATCGTTATCAACGTTATGTGCCAGAGTTCATTGAATTACTTTAGTTTAAAATCTAGGGTGATGGTTTAAACTTTACTAGTATCATGTGAAACACTTTGGGATGCAGCTAGTTGGCAGTTTTTCTCAAAGTGTGAGTGGACTGACCAAACTAACAGTGAGCAGTTTGCTTATCTACAATGCCTGGGAAGTGCGTGTGTATTTTATTCAATTCTGGCTTTGGAATGTCAAGTAACATTGTTCTCATTATTGAGCCATATGCTTGTGAAACAGGCCTAAATAACGCTATGGAAATTACAGGTAAAATGTCATGGACACGTCTAGAAAATGTATTTTAAAACCGTGTGGGAACATAGTTTATATTGAACTGTAAAGATAAGAGTTGTTCTCCTATAAATGTCGTCTTCTCCTCCCTCTTTCAGGCCCACCCTGGTGAAATGGTTGGCGCCCTGGCCGCTCAGTCGCTGGGAGAGCCCGCCACCCAGATGACCCTCAACACTTTCCACTACGCCGGCGTGTCGGCCAAGAACGTAACCCTGGGTGTGCCTCGTCTGAAGGAGTTGATCAACATCTCCAAGAAGCCCAAGACCCCCTCGCTGACTGTCTTCCTGCTGGGCCAGGCAGCCCGCGACGCAGAGAGGGCCAAAGACATCCTCTGTCGTCTGGAGCACACCACACTTCGAAAGGTCATTAACATTTCCAGCAATCTCTTCTTCCTCCTGCCATGTTTCTACAGTAGCACAGAATGCTCAAACTTAAAGAGGACCTATTATACTACTTTTCTGGTCTTAATTTATTGTTTTACACTTTCTATAGAGCAACCTGACACGAATCACATCACAAAAAACTATGTAGATTTTCGGGAAGCTCTTTCTCTTATTTTGGCGATCCAGCACGTCCTGTCAACACTTGAGTGTGTGTGCTTCGGGCATCTCCGCTCCCCCTCCTGCAAACCCCACTCCGTTGTGATTGGTTACCTTCCTTCCGGAACACTTTCAGTGGCGGGAAGCGCGAGCATGGACCTATAAGGGCGCGAGGCAGACGCGAACAGGGAAGTGACAGCATTACCATACATGGAAACATCCGCGTGGTGACTTCACAAAGTTTTATGCGACGTCACAAATTATGAAAGGGTAGACCGTGACTTCTCGACTGGCTAGAATAGTGTTTAGTGCTCTGCACAGACACCCCAGACGGTCAGCAGGGAATACGTCGAAATGCATGTAAGTCATTATTTGATAATTTAGTATGGTTAAGCATGACTATGAATCATCATAACAACGTTTATAGGTCATAAAAGTCAAAAAGCATCATAGGTCCTCTTTAATGTTCATGTGCCTTTTTATATATTGTGGGTGTCTTGGGATATGCACCGCGGTTGGAAGACTTAGAAGTAGTAGTACTACAGAATGAATAAATAAATACATCTTCTGATTACTAGATATTGTGTGAAAGACTTGACCTCATTAAGAAGCGGCAACTAAAACTGCGTGTGTTTTTTTTTTTTTTTTTTTACATAGGTGACGGCCAATACCGCCATCTACTACGACCCAAACCCCCAGAACACGGTGGTGGCAGAGGACCAGGAGTGGGTGAATGTTTACTATGAAATGCCCGACTTTGACGTGACGCGCATCTCACCGTGGCTGCTGCGCATTGAGCTTGACCGTAAGCACATGACCGATCGCAAGCTGACTATGGAGCAGATCGCAGAGAAGATCAACGCAGGTGGGGTTGCGTAAAAACATTTATTATTCTGCGTTTCAATAGAAATCTTTATTTATTTATTTATTACTCTAATGCCAATTTCCGTGTTATTCCACAAGGTTTTGGAGATGACCTGAACTGCATTTTCAATGACGACAACGCAGAGAAGCTTGTTCTGCGAATTAGAATCATGAACAGTGACGAGAACAAGTTCCAGGAGGTGAGCCGCAATATTATATTGATTCACTATAAATGCACTTTTATCAATTGCCATATTCATCATGAATAACATGAATTTTCTTCGTCTAGGATGAGGAGGTGGTGGACAAAATGGACGATGATGTCTTCCTGAGATGCATCGAGTCCAACATGCTGACAGACATGACGCTTCAGGGCATTGAGCAGATCGCAAAGGTAAAAGAGTGAACCCCCACACACACACACACACACACACACACACACACACACACACACACACACACACACACACACACACACACCAATTACAGTGCTTACTCACAGTAGGCTTTGTAGCTATAAAATGCTTGCTGATCTCCTCCAAACATTATCATCGGTAACATAAGGATGAAAACTCTCCTCCTCCAGGTGTACATGCATTTGCCCCAGACTGACAACAAGAAGAAGATCATCATCACAGAGGACGGTGAGTTCAAGGCCCTGCAGGAGTGGATCCTTGAGACAGACGGAGTGAGCCTCATGAGGGTCCTCAGCGAGAAGGACGTAGACCCCGTCAGGACCACCTCCAACGACATCGTGGAGATATTCACGGTACGCATTCATAGACCGCCTTTGTGTTAACAGTAGAATTAATTTTTTTTTTTAAAGATATTTTAATAAGGTTTTCTATACCTTCTATCTCCTGCATAGGTATTGGGAATTGAGGCGGTGCGGAAGGCTCTGGAGAGGGAGTTGTACCACGTCATCTCCTTTGACGGTTCCTACGTCAACTACCGTCACTTGTCTCTGCTCTGTGACACAATGACATCCCGCGGTCACCTGATGGCCATCACACGTCACGGCATCAACCGGCAAGACACTGGGCCACTCATGAAGTGTTCCTTTGAGGAGACGGTAAGAGCAAAATTACTTAAAGCCCCTGTAAACCCAAACTGACAAAATCCTTCTTACTATGTAATATGTGGAGTTGGTTGCACAATGGTAAACATCTCAAAAGAGTTAGGCATATTTATCAATCCAAATTAAAGATATTTTTAATTGAAGTTTGATCAACTTTACAGGGTTTCAATTTAGATGAGGCTGCCTATGCCTTGGTTCTAGACACATTTAGAATTATAAACCAATCACTGTTGTTCTCTGCCCAAACATTCTATAAAAACAAAGATTGTTGCGATTTGACACGGCCAAACTCCACATAGTCAAATGATCTAGACAGTAAAAAAAAATGTATACTCGTTTATTGATTTTCACAATTTAAACCAGGTTTCCAGAGTCTTTAACAGAATCATTTCAGTAGTTTTAGTTTATGATTCATAAAAAGTTTGAATATTCATTTATTTTTTGCCGTTGCACTCCTTATCTCATCTCCTCCTCCAGGTGGATGTGTTGATGGAGGCATCATCCCACGCTGAGAGCGACCCCATGAAGGGTGTGTCTGAGAACATCATGCTGGGCCAGCTCGCTCCATGTGGTACAGGATGCTTTGACCTGCTGTTGGATGCTGAGAAGTGTAAATATGGAATGGAGATCCCAACAAACATGCCTGGCATCAGCGTGGCTGGACGTAAGTGGAGAGATGTTTCTCAGACTTAATTCAGGATTGGTTGTATAAGTAGATCTAATGTGTGAGATATGACATTCATGTTCTCTATCCGGACTATTTGCAGCCACTGGAATGTTCTTTGGCACGGCGGCGAGTCCCATGAGCGGAATGTCACCTGCCATGACCCCGTGGAACACAGGAGCCACACCGGCCTACGGTGCCTGGTCCCCCAGTGTTGGTGAGTGTCTGCCTACGTTGCTTTGGTTCTTTTCCCTTTTTTCCAGGGTGCCTAATTTACTGAGTTTGACCGCCTTTTTTTTTTCTTTTTTTCAGGAAGCGGCATGACCCCTGGAGCAGCAGGTTTCTCTCCCAGTGCAGCATCAGACGCCAGTGGCTTCTCTCCTGGCTACTCACCGGCCTGGTCTCCCACTCCTGGGTCTCCAGGATCCCCGGGACCTGCCAGCCCATACATCCCATCTCCAGGTTAGACACTGCAGAAAAAAATGTCTCAGGTCACAATTTGTTTAAAACCAAATTGTAGGAAAATAAATAAAATGATACAAATACAAAAATGAGCTTCATAAATTCATATAATCCAAAAATGTATTGTTCACTATTCTACATTAGACCATTGTATATGCAAACTATAATGATCTCATAACAATTATAAGAAGTTAATAAGTAAGAAGTTAGATGAAAGGTGGTATATAAACAGTAAATTATAAGACTACACCCTTGAAGTACTCCTTTGTTTTTTTCCTCACCCGTAAAATTGTGTTCCCTCTTTAGGTGGAGCCATGTCACCCAACTACTCGCCCACCTCCCCGGCCTATGAGCCCCGCTCCCCTGGAGGCTACACCCCGCAGAGCCCCGGCTACTCCCCGACGTCGCCCTCCTACTCCCCCACTTCTCCTTCTTACTCTCCCACCAGCCCCAACTACAGCCCTACGTCTCCCTCCTACTCTCCCACCTCGCCCAGTTACTCCCCCACCTCCCCATCCTATTCGCCCACGTCTCCGTCATACTCCCCGACGTCTCCCTCCTACTCCCCCACGTCTCCCTCCTACTCCCCCACCTCACCTAGCTACAGCCCGACGTCACCTAGCTACAGCCCGACCTCGCCGAGCTACAGCCCCACGTCGCCTAGCTACTCACCCACTTCACCTTCCTACTCGCCCACTTCCCCCTCGTATTCTCCCACGTCTCCATCCTACTCTCCGACCTCCCCGTCCTACTCCCCCACCTCTCCTTCCTACTCTCCCACCAGCCCCAGCTACAGCCCCACGTCGCCAAACTACACTCCTACGTCTCCCTCCTACTCCCCAACCTCTCCCTCCTACTCCCCTACATCGCCCTCTTACTCACCCACCTCCCCCAACTACACCCCGACCAGCCCCAACTACTCCCCCACGTCTCCCTCCTACTCCCCCACCTCCCCTTCCTACTCCCCATCCAGTCCACGCTTCACCCCGCAGTCGCCCACCTACACGCCGAGCTCCCCCTCGTACAGCCCCAGCTCCCCTTCCTACTCCCCCACCTCCCCCAAGTACACCCCAACTTCCCCCTCATACAGCCCCAGCTCCCCGGAGTACACCCCCACCTCTCCCAAATACTCCCCCACCTCGCCAAAGTACTCGCCCACATCGCCCAAGTACTCTCCCACTTCTCCCACCTACTCCCCAACCACTCCCAAATACAGCCCCACTTCTCCCACCTACTCCCCCACCTCACCCACCTACACCCCCACCAGCCCCAAATACTCACCCACCTCCCCAACTTACTCCCCGACTTCCCCCAAGTATTCACCAACGTCCCCTACGTACTCGCCAACTAGTCCCAAAGGCTCCACGTACAGCCCCACCTCCCCGGGATACAGCCCCACCTCGCCCACCTACAGCCCGGCCATCAGCCCCGACGACAGCGACGAGGAGAACAACTGATGAGCTGTGGAGGAGAAGGGGAGGCGGTTGAAGAAACACCCACCGTCACCCTTCATGGTGGACACCCGAAGGACAACAACATCTTTCACCAGCTGGAGGCGGCGGTGCTTCTAGCCACAGGGGTCCCAATCGTGACTGTTTTTCTTCGGGGGAAACCTCTCCTTTGGGACCTCTGTCATGCTCCAGGCTTGACCATCCCCTTTATCACAAGAAATTCTCAAAACTATTATTATGTGAAAGACTTGAACTGCTTTGCCTGAAGGAAAAAAAGGCTGCCTTTTGAAATAGTTTTTTAATTTTCACACGGGGTGTCGGAGCAAAACTGCAAAATCCTAAGAGTGAATTTAAAGGAGAGGAGGATGTGGCAACACGTAACGGGGAGAAATAGTCCCTTTTTAACTTTATAGTGTACTGCATCCAGTCTCTCTCTCATTCTCTAAATGTTGGGTGTATAGTTGCCAAAAGCCTTTTTGAGAAGTGGATTGTATTCATCACTAAAAGCATAACGTCTAAAGAAAATCAAGGATGTAAGGTTTAGACTTTGTTTACTGCATATTTCACCAAGGTGTATCTTGTTAGACCGTTTGCTGCTTTTGTATAACTACACTTGCTGCCAGTTTTGGGGGCATTTTGTGGATCAAAGACGGAGCTTTAGGTGTTTCATATATTGAAATGGTTCGGTTTGATTGTCTAGAGGATAAAGTTGGAAGAACTGCATCCATGATAGGAGAGAGAAACTGGTTTGCAGGGACAAAGAAATGTCACTCTGAACATCATTGACCTACATAAGTGTATGTACCATTCGCCCTCCCCTGTCCCTCCGTCACTTCCTAAAGACTAAAAAAAACCTTGAAAGATGTCATGAGAAACACCCACCAGCATCCTCTTGTCCTCTACCATTTTGGAGACTTGTGCATCAAAAGAATAAACAAACACTTTTTCAGATGCTATTCTTCCCATGACACTGGGAATTTAAAGATTTATATGAAAAAAAGAAGTAGAAGTCAGAATGATGATTCTGACCTTAATTTTGATTCTAGGAGGGAATGGGACACACGTGGACGAGGCGTACTAGTTTTTGCGTTGCTGCTTTTGTCATTGTTTGCATGAGTAGCACATGTTAATACATTTTAATCAAGCTTTAGGTTGATACATTTTTCAAATCCCTCCCACTTCTTGCTAATCTTCGTCCCATTTCTGCTAGCTGACGTGTACACAGGTTTATTTGGACTATTCAATTTATTTAAGAAAGAAAGTTAACTATTCTGTGTGAATATGAATAGGAAATTAAGAATTTAATTTTTTTTTTCTCTTTTCTCTCGTTTGCCTTTCGGTGACGTTGTAAACCTGTTTGCGGGAGGCTCATGTTCATATGCTGTGGATGAATGGGGCAGGGGAAGGAGGGGAGCGCTTTTCTTTTTGCCCCCTGTTCGACGGCCACCGCTCTCTTCCACCTACGGTTTAGGGAAGAAGGGCAAAAAGTTCAGGGCTCAGTTAAATGTTTGACTTCTTGGGACACCAGAGGACAACATTTGTCCTCCCATTGGCCCCTCTTATCTTCACAACAGTTTATTTTCTTTTAAGCAGAGATTGTCCAAAGAAACAGCACTTTGGGGCCTCTCTATTAAAAAAGAAACCCTTACCCACTACATTAGTGTGACCTTTTTTTTATATATATATCTATAATATGGGTGCTTTCTCACACAACTCATCTGTAAGCTTGAAGACAATGGAAACATTTCCCTCCTTTTATCCATTCGATCATTCAACGCGGTCTCTGAATTTATCGGCCCAGGAAGGGCTCCTTCCTCGTCCCTCTTCATCCACATGTTTATCCTCCTTTCTGAAATCAGTGTTTCTTTTTTTCTACCATTGTATGTACCTGTGACGAGGGGAATCATGGGGAGGGGAGGGGGGGGGACGTATTGGACGGCACTGGGAGTCCTGGGGAGATAAAAATACAACCAGTGATTTTTTTTTTTTTTTTGGTTTACGTTCTGTTCAAATTATTTGCCAGCTTTTGTGAAACATTGCTTCCAAGATGGTCTTGAATTGAAAGGACTGCATCTTCTGGCCTTTGAGATACAACAGGTTCGGTGATTGCACTTAGTAAATATTGTGGTGGACCGAAGGCCCTCCGCCCCGACATTGTGATATTATGTCCACTATGCTCGCACCCAATCCTGTTGTCTTAACTGTGTGCTGTCCAGTCGATTCATGACATTAGGACTCCCGGGTTGAGTGGATGCGTTGTACGCGTGCAGGTCCGTGTGTGTCCAAGGGCGAGACAGGGTTTCAAACTGAGGAAAGACTTCACGTCTGGGCAAAGGAAGGTTTAACTTGAAATTGCCACTGTATAGAAATCGATTCATTATCTCATTCTCTGTATCTATGTTCTGTTTGTTTTTTGACTTTGAAAAAAATGAATAAAAGTTTTACTACAAGTCTTTGTCCCTTCTTTTAATGTCAAATATAGGCTATTCAAATCATGTTTACATTTATTGTAGCCTACTGTTCAGGACAATTTTGACACACTTGCATCACAATTTTATGTCACTACTCATTTTAGATGTAAATATTAAATGTTTTATTTGATAAAATTGAATATTCCATTAAAACGTTAAATTGTCTTTAAAAATCCGCCATGCATTTACATAGCTTAATTTAACTATCTTACAGTGTATAAAATAAGTACAATTAACCTCCACACTGAGCATCCTTAATTAACATTAAAATGTTGCCTAAACAACAGTCAATCAGTTACACTAAATTATATATTCATGACTTTTTTATATAATGGCACTTACCTACTAATGAACCCAGCTGCAATTAATAACACTGTCAATAACCAAGGTAACAGACAATAGCATCAACACCTGTGCCAGCTAAACACGTGACCACACCAAAGCACCGTTATTTGCTCTAAATGAAAGCTGGCACACTGCTGCCTCTTGGGGGCGCTCTCACCTCGCCGACAGTGAAGTTTTCCTGCCAGTAACACACGGGCATTGATGCTGCGAAGAGAAGATAGGCTAAAGAAACAAACTGTGGCTACGTTATTTACATTATCAAAATAATCTAGTTTGCATGCTGAGACGAATTGTTTTATAGGTGGGAACTACGGAAAAAGGTCATTTAGGCTTACAGGTGAAATACAGAGTTGAGGCTATACATTTCGAGTTGTTGGCCTACCTCACAAATTGACTTTACACACCTTATAAACTTGGCCAAGCCGTAAGCTAGCTCAAGGAAAACATCTGTTGGTTTTGTTTATTGCTTGTTATCTTACTTAATGTGCATAATATATTAAATTCAACAGATAGCCAACAGTTTAATACTTTTTTTAACGTGTTATTACATTTTTTAACAAACCTTAATAGTTGACAATAGCATTTTGCTGTTTTTGGAATTAAAATAAATGTAGGCCTAAGTCTGAAATTAGGTATCCAACATTATTGGATCCCTATAATTTCAGACTTCTGTCAACTATTGAGGTTTTTGTTAAAAAAATGTAATAACACATTAAAAAAAAAGTAGCATATTATTATTTTCTTCAAAAAAATTAAGGACGTGTGTTTGAGATAAGCCTGTGCCACAGCCCGAAAAAGATACATGGCACCGCCCCCCTCTATGTCCATTGGGCTCACTCTTTGATAGTATAATAACCACTCATTGGAGGAGGTGCTGGGTGAAGGTCAGGGGCCTCGACGGTCCAGACTAAAGCAACAGAGGTTGGTACTGTATTCAAACCCATCTTTCATGGCTGCACCATCACATGTCTAAGATTTAGAAACTGCATCTTATAAACATTTTCACACAATCCTGCCTGACATATTTGCTGTAACTTTAGAACCTCACTGTTTTTTTTGTGTTTGGATGATTTGTAGCTGTACAATATTACGAGCAAAATGGTAAAAGGTTAAATGAAGCTTCCTCAAGAGAAACAAAACACACACACACACACACACACAAAACACAGTTTCGATTTCAAGTAATAGAATAAACTTTTTTCGGAGACTGATTTCCAAAATACTTGAAGTTGCCCAAATCGTTTATTTTTCAGTTTTGTGGATTGAATTGAACTCTTAACTCTAAATTTGATCATCCATTACACTTCAATTGGTAATTGTTTGCTCACTAAACTAACTGATGTCCAGAACCACAAGATTTGGCCAAATACGAAGTTATTAACACCCAAAACATGAATTCAACTATAATGAAAACCTTTTAAGTTATGTATTGAGTACTCGATCAACATGATTTTAGCAAAAAATAAAGTGTGACATAACCACTTATACGTGTTAATGGATCAGCAGAAAGACCTTCAAAGTGATATTTAAGTTAATATTGTGTAGCCTACGAGCAGACTGGAAAGGAATTTAGGAAATGCAAGTAGGCCTAAGTGACAATAGAAAGCTGAGTGATAGATCAGGATCAGGCTTCACAATGAGCCTTTTCATCAAAATTGACAGTGATCACAATGTCAAGTAGTATAGGCCTAGTTTGCATTTGAATTCTACCTCGGCCTCAATCAAGTCCAGATTCAATCAAAGTTTCCGCACTTTCTGCTACATAGAGCGGATAGTGAGTCATAGGAGTCAGAGGGGCTGGGCTGAGACTGCCGCAGACAGAGGCAGGAAATAGTGTGTGTGTGTGTGTGTGTGTGTGTGTAAGAGAGAGTGAGAGAGAAAGAATTTGTGTGTTTAGGGAGGTGTTTCTCTTTGCATTACTGCTTCTCTCACTGCTCTGTGCTCAGTCGTGTTGTGTCCCACCAGCTCACTCTTCAAGGTAAGTCTTAACATGCTCAATCCAAACGTCTGATTTTGTTCTTTCTGTCCCTCCTTGCATTCCTCTTTTACCCTGAAACATTTCTTTCTCTCTCGTACACTCCTTCTTTCCCCGAAGTGTGTTACAAATGCCACAATAAATCTTCAGTTGTATTACTACGAGAACCCAGCCTCCATTCAGAATGCTCTTAATTATTCTCTGCTCTTTTCTGTCTATCAGTGTGGGGGGAAACCACACCTTATCATTTTTTTTCTTTTGTAGATGTTCTATACGTCTCACTTCCTACCCATCATCCTGAACTTATTTGCAAGTGTTTCACAACTTCCTCAAAGTTAAAATCCTCAGAGTGTGTGCCTAGTGAGCTTTGCTTCTTTAAATAGGTTAAAAACATATTTTTCCTGCAGCTGTAAAAGTTCCTTCTTTCTCCTGCTTCTTTGTTCCTCCCCATTTCTCCACGTCTGCTTCACTCTCTTGATTTGGGCTTCCCATCTCATAAACGCGCAATGCACCCGGCTTCACACACACACACACACACAGACAGACACGCATACACACACACACACACACACACACACTCACACTGTATGTTGAAAGATTGCTCTCAGATCTCTCTCTCTCTGCCTGCATATTGTCTGCTCTCATATTGCTGTCCGAGGCCAAAAGGGCAACTTTCTATCTTGTAACATCTTTGGAAACATTCGACGACACAAGACTCACTTTTAAATGTATTCTGACTATTTATTTTTTCATTCTTGGTCTCCCTGAGGAAAATGACAATCATAGAGGCTCTTATAGAGATTAATGAGATGAACTGTACTTTTTTAATCTGGTCTGTTAAAAAATACACCTTGAAATCATGCCTTTCATTAAATTAAAATGTTATTAAAAATATACATTAGTAAAGTCTGAGGAGCCGCTGGTTCTATTTTTAACCACTAAAAATTAAATGTGGTTATTATTGGTATTTGGATAATGATATTAATAATCTATCAAAGATGTATACAATACTTAAGGTGTGAACACACTACACGCGTTACCCGCGTAGATTTACGTGCGTAACGCAGCTAAAATGTTGCTTGGTCATTTTGTTTCAAAAATGGTTCTACGCGCGTAACGTGCCTAGTCTCCCTCCCGATACTGTATTTCCCCTAATCAACAATGGCTGCGATCAGACCCGACGCGACACAACAGCGTGCATGTCCGCACAAAAACAACAACAACACGGCCAACAACTGTGCCAAAAGACAAACTAAACAGCACAAATAGCCTAGCATTAAAACAGCATTGCATATTCATGGCAGCTACATAACACACACAGTTACAGCAGCATCGGTGCACGGCGGCACAACATAAAGGCAAGTAGCCAACATTGTGTGCACCCGGTTGTGTGCGGGTGAGTTAACTAATGCTATACGGCGCTAACTTGTTTTATCGGCTAAAGCACAGCCGCACATATTCACTGAATTAACCAGGAAGTCCATTCTCCTGGTTTACTCCGACCATGCAATTGAACCAATTTCAATTTTTTTTTGCACATTTATACTACATAAGATCTCAGAATTCAATACACCTTCATATTCCCACCGGTGAAATAGGCCTTTAAAATGTGACAATATGTCACTGTTGTGCTCATAACATGTTTCTGCTGCCCCCAAGTGGCCAAAAAAAAACGATCCGCTTCGGACATCAGTTTAGATCATTACAAGTTTGTTTGTTTTATATCATTTATAACAGGGCTTTTCATCTTTAACACTGATGCCTGATGATTTAACCAGGCGGTCTGTAGAATTGCTGGAACTTTACTTCTTAAATCAGGGTGTCGGCCCTTGAACCTGTCTCACATTTTCTCAAAAGCAGGGTATAAAGGGACATTGTTAAAGGAATTGTTCAACATGTTTAGCTTTTTGCCTCACCATCCGGCTCAAGAAAAGGCGACCGAAACCGTTCCTGAAACTGTGTGCATTTTAGACTTTTTTTTTTTTGGGTACAGATCGCTCATCCTGGTTATTAAAAATGTTGAACTTTTCCTTTAAGGAGAAGGGGAAAGAAAAGAGTGGGAAGATGGAGGAGCCAGCACTTTTCTTTTCCAAGTAATTATCCACTTGGTGTTATAGCATTAGCCAGGAACCCGACCCTACTCTACCCCCCTCCCTCCCCGGGCAGCATCCTATCCACGGGCCACAGGTAGGCTTTCATCACACTGGCTCCAGTTACGTCCCACATATAAGCTAACAAGGCCAAGTGAGCTCAAACACTGCGCTTCGCCAGACCTCTCGATCCCTCACTCACAACCCCACACACACACACACACACACACACTCACCTGCACACACTCCAGTGGACAGGGCAGAATGGAGTCAGAGTCAGACAGCATGGCAGAGGCACCAGAGGGGATCATACAGTTAAGTGGACCGGGGGCCTTTTTCTTATTTACTCTTGGAGCGGCTGTCCGAGCGTTGTATAACTTTAACCCCGTGGCCCCTGCCTGCATGCATACTGCCTCGGGCCCTTTCTTTTTGCCCTCTCGCTCCCTTGCCTCCTCTGCTCCTCCACTCTGCCATGTTTTGCTTTCAAATATTCACTCTTCTGCAACCACTGTATGTGTTCGTTTTGATCAGTGGACAGTACCTGTGTATTGATAACAGTGTTGATGCTTGGTCAATATCTTAGAGCAGATGCGATTGAGTTGATAAACTATGTTCCACATAAAACCTGAAAAGGAGAAATGGGCAGAGCTAATTCTGACATTATGTTTGATTGACTACAGTGCTGACAATCAAGTGCCAAAAGGTACTACTGAGTGATTTTCAGCAGATGACATAAGATAATTGAGAACAGTGTCTATAGTCTGTGTCCTTATTTGACTCTAGTCACTTTAAGCATGCTGAATGCTCTGGTGCCTGTCAAGCAGCTACATTGAAACATATGTACTGTTTTATAATAGTTTTTTTAAGTACGTGTGGTAAATGCTCCACCTGTTTTAAGTTTATTTTAACACCAGAATATGTATTTGTACGTGTTACACTGCCAGAGTTTAATATGAAAATGTCACAACCCCCATGAAGCTGCAGGGCTTTTCTTATCCAAACAAGGAAACCTCAAGCTCAACATAGATAAGGTTTCAAACTTCAGGAAAAGCACTCTGATTATCTACAGAATCACAAAACTGCAAAAACAAAACACCATTTCAAATGCATAATACAATTTCAATGGCATCTTAGAATTATACAGTGGATTTTACAAAAATCAATTCGGGGTCAATAAATTAATTTGTCAATAACAAAAAATTATCTTGTTCATCGACCACAAAACAGAATTTCACTTCCTTGGTGGATATATAGCTCTTCATCACACACCTATGTTTTCTAACAACTGAGCGTACTCCAGTTTATTATGCAGCTTGGATCACATTATAAAACGCTGTGGAAGACTGATATATGGTTGAAAGCTCAGGGAAAAAACCTTGTTATTGGACCTTGAATAAAGATTTAATTAGAAATATATTGAAATCCTGGTCGTTTGATCTCTCACCCGTCCACCTCCCAAATGTTCTACATTTGCTAACTTCATCTGTTTTATACCGTTGTTCAGACAGAACCAGCGCTCTGAAGACGTCACATTGTTGCAACATATGTGACTTTTTCTGATTTGATCCCTCCATTACCAATTTCTAGAATGGAATTAATGAAGCTTTATTTTTTTAAACCTACCGAACAATCATTACTTCTTATGATTTTTGAAAAACAGTT
The DNA here is from genome assembly GCA_026929865.2 of Hyperoplus lanceolatus. NCBI lineage: Eukaryota > Metazoa > Chordata > Actinopteri > Uranoscopiformes > Ammodytidae > Hyperoplus > Hyperoplus lanceolatus. The sequence goes on along the minus strand of CM049417.1, from coordinate 13,841,842 downwards.
TACTTTGAATGTGTTAATGTTAGCACCTGTTTTGCCTCATCAGATTCAAAGATAGACATAAGGCAGCAGTAACTTGTCTCTCTGCAAACCTCACATTAGCTCAGTCGTGCAAAATAGCAGAGCGAGGCACGAGAAGACAGGAAGGTGTGGTCGGGTGACACACAATGAATGTCCAAAACCACTTTTTTTTCCCCTTCTTCTTCTTCCTGTGTGACAGGCAGTGGGTGAAACTATAAGACATTCTCGCCTGTGACATGATCTAGCTTGCCTAAAGCCCCACCTGGTTTTGTGAAACAACGGTGTGTCAGTGCAGCCTGCCTGGTGTTGTGTTACATAAAAGTGACATAATGTAAAGCCACATGGTCATGAAGCAGCAACACAACCCTTCATTTATTGTCAAGTCTGCGTGTAATAGCCCTCATCACATCCTCCAGTTCTGGTATTTGCACATCAAAACATTTTTTCAGGGGCACTTGTGGCGTAGTGGCGCAAGATAACTTCCTCCATTTGTCATCAGGCTACTATGTGGGCCAGACTTCTGCTTTTACTTCTCCTTACTCCAACCAATAGGGAGAAGCCATCCCCACATGGAAGCAGTGACACACAACTCTATGAATTGTGTGTGTGTGTGTGTGTGTGTGTGTGTGTGTGTGTGTGTGTGTGTGTGTGTGTGTGTGTGTGTGTGTGTGTGTGTGAGAGAGAGAGAGCGTATACTATAAGTTGAACTAGGCAGGTTCCTAAGTATGAATTGGGGTGCCATATGGATGTTATTCATAGTAAATAGAAATTACATTTGTTTTCTGAGTTACTATTTTTTATTTATTTATTTTTTAAGATATTTTTTGGGCATTTTTATGCTTTATTTGATAGTGCAGAGAGACAGGTGAAATGGGGCAGAGAGGGGAGTGACATGCAGAGAACGACCGCGGGTGGGAATCGAACCCCGGTCTGCTGCTGGGCCCGGCCCGGGAGGGGGACGCCTTACCAACTGAGCTAAAGGCGCCCCCCTGAGTTACAATTTTGAAGCCAATTCTCTTTGGCAAAGTTTGCCTGTGCCTCTACTTTCTTTGTCATCTTACTGGATGGCCTAGAGGAAAGATGGGCTGAATGACAAAACGTGTAAAAAGCTCACCTGGATGTGGTTGGATCCCCGGCACCATACATGAGGGTGGTGGCTGCTATTACATCTACGGTGCCCACCGTCTCTACCATTGTGTCCTTGAGCAAGATACTTAACCCCAAACTACTCTAAGGACGCTTCACTATGGCTGACCCTGTGCTAGGGGATATGAGAAAATACCAATTTCAATGTAGCCATTGACTAATGAAGTAACTCCACTTAACTGGTCTTTTTTCCTCCCTTGCAGTATGTTACCCTTGCAGGCTACACCGGGTCAGTTTGGCCCTGAGGTGCGGGCGCCCGGCCTGTGGGTGTGGAGGGTGGAGAAGATGAAGGCAGTGCTGCTGGACCCCTCTGTGATCGGGGCCTTTTATAACGGAGACTCCTACCTGGTGCTGGTCAACCGCGGTGAAGAGGGAGCAGACCTACACATGTGGATTGGTGAGACACTGCTTAAAGGAACAGTTCGACATTTTACATTTGTAATTTTTTGCCTCACTCTCCACCTCATGAAAAGGCGATAGATACCATTGCTGTAGCTGTCAGTGCATTTTTTATATAGAAATGGGCAAAGGTCGCTCACCCAGGTTAGCTTTGCTCAAACACTGGTAGTCAAGGGGAGCCAAGTCAAAATATACACTTTACAACTGTGTGCTTGTTGGGACTTGTTTATTAACCCTGTGCACTCTATATTTTTACACGTCATGTCATTTTAGAACCAAATACATACTTGAAGGAAACCAGGAAGTGTCCGTGATGGTAAAGATTGACACTAAAATGACATAAGGTGTAAAAAGCTGACCTGGATGAGCGACCTTTTCCCAATTCTGTCTAAAAAAATCCACGCACAGTTACAGGAACGGTTTATGTGGCCTTTTCTTGAGCCAGAGGGTGAGGCCAAAAATGTAATTTTAACTAACTATTCCATAAAATAATAAATATATCCATAAAATAACAAGTATATCTATCATAAAGAATGATTGTTAATAGGGGCCATAGGTTTACATTTAAACCAAACTGAGTCTGAATGACAGAGCCTTCCCTTAGCAAACACAACAGGATTATGTAGCATGCAGCTATGCAATCTGACTCACCACAAAAGCTCTTTGTCCACTCAATATGCTCTCTGTATATGTAAGTGGGAGGCACATTAACAATGACGGCGTCTCATTTCAGGACCAACAAAATCAGTAATGTCAAAGAGACTGCCGCTATGCAATCAAGTCCATGCCAATCACTTAAGAAAGAAAAATCTAGCTGATTTCCCCCTGAACAAGTAGAACATATACCAATAACATCAGTTGTTAGACCATACCCAGACTTAATCATTTTCGCCCCAAGTGAATATTATTCACTGTTGAGCTTAGTTTGTTTGCCCCAGTTGGAAGAGCAAATTAGACAATCAGAGGGCTGCAGGTGGGATCAGGAATAAGGATGTCATTGTGCTGCACCAGAGGTTTTCCTACTGAAAAAAATGAGATCGGTATGAGGGATATGTCCCTCTCTCTTTCAAATGTTTTGGGGAAAACATGTCCAAACAAAAACTCCGGGAAAACGTCTTGCAGGAAGGCGATGTCAGACAGAAGATTGAAGTGAAATGTGAGGGCAGACCAGCTTGATTATCAGGCCAAATCAGGATCCGTTTCAGGTAGAGATCAGTGCAGAGAAGAACAAAAAACGGAAGACAGAAGACATTATAACACATTGTATTTCTTTGTATATTTTACCTATTTTTGTATTTTTTTCTGTAATATTGGAGCAACCTGGCAAAATAATTCTCTTTGGGGTTAATACATTTCTATTTCATCTTTTCTTATCTTATATAAAATAATTCACAGGGATGAATTAGCACTACGCATCCTGTTTCAAACTTTAATCTGGAAATGGGTGACAATGTATTCCTCAGTCTTAAAGGGAAAAGATACTTCTCCTATTTCTATTTAGCTCCATCCATGTTAAAGCTCATTGTCCGGTCCGTACAAAATCCAATCTAACCTGTGCTTGGAAAGCTAACAGCGCTGCCTCCCACTTATAGTGATGACACATGAGACACAAGTACTGACCTGCTGCATCATTGTGTGAGGAGAGATGATGGATAGAGGGAGAGAGAGGATGGATAGAGGGAGGGAGAGGATGGATAGAGAGAGGGAGAGAGAGAGAGGTCCCGAGGGAAACTGGGATGCCTTTTTAAGCAGGGGCCTATTAAAAATGCAGGAGGATTGTTACGGTCCTCAAATGTGACTGTTGTTTTCAGCATGTGTCCGGTGCTTAGGTAACACTAAGCTGATTGTCCCGGCCTGGAGAGGGCTCTCCGTGCTGGGGCATGACTCCTCCTGTGTTGTCTTTGTGTATGTCTCTGGCCGACAGTGTTTACTCTCATTCCTTTTGTCTGTGGTGACCCATCCCCTCCTGTCAGCAGCGGCTTTGTTACTCATTGTGACACCTTAACCTTCCCCCCATGTGCTTTTCTTTAAAGGAATAGTTCAACATTTTTAATTTGTAGCTTTTTGCCTCACACTCCAGCTCAAGAAAAGGCAATGGAAACCATTCCTGTAACTGTGGGAGTATTTTCAATATAGTAATTGCCTAAGATAGGGTTCACATCGTCAAGTTTGAATGGCCAGGGTGTTTGTGTTGTAGTAATAAAGCAAAAATTACAAAAAATATTTAAAAAAAAGTTTTGAATATCCACAAAGTTAATTTTTGGCATTGATGGTTGCTTCTTTCTTCTGGTGTAGGGGAGAAATCGTCCCGGGATGAACGTGTGGCGTGTGCCATGCTGGCCACCCAGCTGGATAACTTCCTGGGTGGAGACCCGGTCCAGCACAGGCAGGTCCAGGGCTACGAGTCCCCAGAGTTCATGGCTCTGTTCCCCAGAGGAGTCAGCTACAAGGTGAGGAAGGGACAACCCTGATTCTGGCATTCAGATGGAGAGGCATCCACGGTGCAAGAATCTCTGTTATCAAGCAAACACTACATTAATTTTTACTTTAGCTGAGACATTTCCGTATGACTTAATGTCATGGGTTCATCCTTTCCTAGTCAGTCCTTAATCATTTAATAATGAATAATTGTGTAATATTATTTTGAGGGAAACTGCAGAAGCATAACCAGCTAAAAAACAATCTCACATGTCTCAATTGTATGAGATTGTCCACATGCATGAAAAAGTCCATGAATGTGGACTTTTTCATGAACACCGATGATATATTACAAAATTTAAATCTATTACAATGTCAACCAAAAACCTTGCAGTTTATTATTTTGAGAAACTAAAAACAATAAGCCTTTTAGACATATCTCTCATTGAATGTAGTCTCACACAGCCAGACCACTCTACAGTTACTATTGTATTGCTGCGTGTTTTTATCATTGGTTTGCACGGACACCACACTGACCTTCTTAAAACAAACCTGGATGTTGAAACTGAAATTTCAGCCTGGTGACTTACATTCAAATAATAAACATAATCATTGTCCCAATGTCTTCTCAATGACAGGAGGGAGGTGTGGACTCTGGCTTCAGGAGGCCCCAGGGCCCCGGGACCGTGAACAGGTTGTACCAGATCAAAGGGAAACGCAACATCCGCGCTAAGGAGGTGGAGCTGTCCTGGAGCAGCTTCAACAAGGGAGACTGCTTCATCCTGGACCTGGGAGAGGTGAGCACTCGCACTGGAGAGCCAGTTTCACAAACTTATACTCAATACAGCTGCAAAACCAAATACAGTGTAGTGGTTAGAGCCCCCTCCCCCCTTAAAAGGCCCAGTTCTCATCTCAGCAGGCCGGGTTTGAATCTAGCCCGGGTTGTTCTCTGCATGTCTTCACCTCTCTGCCCCATTTCATCTCTGTCCCTCCAAAAGGCTGTCTAAAAAAGCAAATATGCCAGAAAAAATATATAAATGTATATACACTATATAATATATGATATATAACTGTGGTTGCTTTCTCTCCCCTTGGCAGACCATTGTGTCGTGGAAAGGCTCCCAGGCCAACATCTTCGAGAAGCAGAAGGTGCGTGAGATCGCCTCGCTGATCCGGGACACGGACAGACACGGGAAAGCCAAGATAGTGGACAGCAGCGAGGGAGACGAGCCGGAGGAGATGCTCAAGGTACAGTCATGTTTCAGACAGGTAGCAGAAGAAAAAAAGCCGTTCTAGAGGACACATATCATGTTAAAGGAATACTTTGCCATTTTAGGGTAATAGACCCTCACTCATTATGCTTTCTTTGGAGCAGGTTCTGGGTCAGATGCCAGCGTTGGCAGAGAGCACGCCAGAAGAGGACAACCAGGCAGACGCCTCCAACACTGCCTCCCTCTACAAGGTAACTTCATTTATATCAAACCACCATAGACAGCTGTGTTTATTGAGTAGGCCTAAAGCATCATTCTCTTGCGGGGCCTTGTGGTGTAGTGGTTAGAGCCTCCCCACCATAGAGGCTCAGGCCTTGTCACAGCAGACCACAAATTAGAATCCAGCCCGTGGTCGTTCTCTGCAAGTCATTCCCTTCTCTGCCCCATTTGATCTCTGTCTCTACAAACTGTCTAATAAAAAGCCCCACTAAATAATCTTAAAAAAAAAAACGTAATTCTCCCCACAGGTGTCTGATGCGACAGGTTCCATGTCCACGACCAAAGTGTCAGAGAAGAGTCCGTTTGCCAAGGAGCTGCTGGTCCGAGATGACTGCTTCATCCTGGACAACGGAGCCAACGGCAAGGTCTTTGTCTGGAAAGGTGAGGGAATGCATACCACAAGGAGGATAGTGAATTGTTATTGTGAGATGCCAATGATGTCCGGTAACAAATCAATGGATATTATTTTTCAAGAGCATTGTGAAAAATTCTTGTTGATAAGTATTTTCTTAAAGTGACTGTACTTACTGATGAATGGCAGGAAATAAACAGTATATCAAATCCACAGTGAAAGACTTGGACACATCTGCACAACGCAAAATAGTAGTATCTTGATCGACTCACAGTTGGACATTTGGTCCCCCACTGTGTAATTACCTGAAACTGCTTTAGTTATTTCCCTTTACAGACAATAGCAATCTTTAAGGGCCGGTACTTAGGTTATTCTTTGATCCACTGTTAAGGTAACGGAGCGAATGCAGAGGAGAAGCAGGTGGCGCTACAGATGGCCGATAACTTCATCGATCAAATGAAATATCCCAGGATGAAAACCCAGGTACGCCTCATTGATGACCTTCACTGAAATGGTTTAAAATGTGACGTAAACAAGAAGTAGTTCAAGTTTGTGTTGATTTGCTATGCAGGTGGAGATTCTGCCCCAGGGGAAGGAGACCATCCTCTTCAAGCAGTTCTTCAAGAACTGGAACTGAAAACATTTCAGAAGAACATTAGACAAATCCTGCACTTGAGGAGAAGCTGCACATCTGACCAACAGACATCCTCTAAAACAAGATGATTTTTTTTTTTTAAATATGCATTCACTTGTATGTACATATTTGTAAGGTACAGGACACCGTAGCTGGTTTTGGAATTGGTAGAATCAGAGATGTGATGCCACTTTTGTATATCTAGACAGATTATGAACATATGAAATGATCTAAAAAGGAATTTAGGTGTACGAGTTTAAATTAAATTTTTTCTCTTTTTTTACATGTGTTCTAGTGTCAGAGATTTGCCTTTATTTGAAAAATAAATTTGAAACTGCTTAATACTTGTATGGGAAGTGGCTTGATTTTTTTTAATGTAGTTTAACCTACATCCTGTATGAATATTACCTGTACACAATAATCTAGTATGATGATATGTAATTGAATTAAATGTGAGGGACCTGGTTAATGCTACGTTTAACATCCAAACATGAAATCAATTCATAATATGATCAATTTTAAATGAACTTACCCAACAGTTTATAAAGTAGCTCCACCTGAACCAACAAGACCAATACAATTCTGCTGACACATTAATGCAACAATATAACATGTGTGAAGTATTTCACTCATAATCACATTATTCAGCATATTGAGGGTATTTTATTTGATACGCTCGTAGAACAAAACATAACGTTTAAATGCAATATTTTACAGAGTTGGTCCTGATAGTAATTTCAGTCACACACTTGCTACAAAAAAAAAAATAATCTTGCTTTTCTCTTTGTTAAAGGGCAGCTGGCTACAATAGATCAGTGAAATAATCTGTAAATAAGCAACATAGTTTTCCCTTCATTTCTCTCTATTTCTTCCTAACCTTAAAATGTCTCTCTTTGCCACTGCTTTAATTAAAGTGAATTTTTTGCTTCTAGTTTAATTTTCTCTATTTTTTCACCTTGTGTCTCTTTTACAATACAAACCTCACAGTCTCATACACTGCTGCTTTAATGGTCAACAAATAATGTATATAACACTTTCATCAGACCTTAATAAACACAAACTTTGAAAACTCATCTTCTTTGAGTAAATATAAAAACATTTATTTAAAAAACCTAAGCTATATTATCAAAGAAAAAACGGTCCCATTTGTGTGTAGACTTGTAAAGTGTGCCTCCACATACATACATGCACGTACGTTTTTTTTTAATACACATGGTGATAATTATCCATGGCTTTAATGTTTTTCACACAAAGTATTTCACAGTCTGAGAGAAAAATCCTCCCTATTACATCAACATGTCAACTGTGTATTTACAGGTGTCACACTTTTCAATGAAGGTCTTTTGCCTTTTGGAAAGCTGAATTGAACCTGCACTGGAATACATAACTTTATTCAGCAACAAAAGAGTGGCAGCAACCATCTGTAATAATATCAAAAAAAGTTAAGAATATCCCTTATTTTACAGCACTTTGTACATAATCATGTTTGCATGTGTGTAGATGTGTGTGCTGTCATGACTGTCTCTTACAGGCCCATGGTCCATAGGCCTCACAGTCGGCAGCAAAGAGACTCCCGCCCCCCCTCAGGTCTGCACAGTCCCTGTGATCAGCATCCCACTCCACCACCAGCCTTCAACACACATACACACATACACACACACACACACACACACACACACACACACACACACACACACACACACAACACACACACACACAATTTACATATGTGGAGTGAGTGGCGGACGATGTGTGTGTCAAAGTGTGTATTTATCATAGGTATTTATATATAGCATGCTATATTGTTGAAAAGGGTTTAGTAAAAATTGGTACACTTCCAACTAAGGACTAAAGTCAGTATACAAAGTCTCCAATACTAGACGAAATAATTTTTATTAAGTAATTTAAGTGTGTCTAATTTTTCACAAGGTTATTTAAATGCGTCTTTCCACTAATCCTTTACACCTCTAACACAGCACACACATGCAATTCTCCAGAGGGGGTTCATAATCGCAGGGTCAGACATTTCTTTGTAACAGTGCTGTGGACTGTGTGTACCAGTCTGTCTGGACTTACTGCATGTATTGTTGGACATCCGCCCCATCCCACCACAACCAGCGCCCCTCCTGCTCGCCGTCTGTCAGGCCCACCCACAGGAAGGGGAACTGGGGGAACGTTCTCATCACGCCTTGGAGAAAGTCCTGGCGGTGATAGCAACATTTAGAGGGTTTCAGATCCATGTAGACACAGAAATAGTATAGTAAGTTATCTGTCTGATGACAATGAAATTTTTCATATCGGCCCCATTTCAACTCTGTCTCTCCACACTGTCAATTAAGCATAGGTAACCCCAAAGAATTACCTTTAAACAAAAAAACATTAAAGTTACCATCTCTGCAGAGTCTTTGATCACAGCCAGGCTGCTGTTGTGTTGCCTGCAGTATTGAGCGCTCTGGTTCCAGGGGCGGTTCTCCTGCACGCCCACAGAGAAGAAGTAGCAGTGAGACCTCCACCACAGCCAGCGCTCTGGACACACACTGCACCGCGGGTCTGAGGACAGAGGGACACTCATGTCAAGACAAACTGAGGGCCACAACCTTGAAAGCATTGCAATTATTTTGTTTTTCTTTTATTATATGTATATATGGATATGTAAATGCATGTGCAGATTTACGTGTAGCTAGTACGTGTGGTTTTGTATGTATGTGTGTGCATATGTATGTGTATGTATTTATGTGTAAGTATGTACATACAGTATGTGTTGCAGGGATGTGTATATGTGTGTACTGTATATATGCATATTATATTTACGAGTTTTTATTTGAATTATTAATTATTGTGAATTATTGCTTACTTAAGTGAGAGAAAAAAAAAGAAAAGAAAGCATTGCAATCCCTGGTTAGTAAAATACATCATTGGCACTCAGAGGAGGGACATGTCAATGACCTTGAGTGAGTTCTTGTAGCAGCAGGTTGAGATGGTGGCTCTCTCTGTGGCTCTGCTGTAGCCTCTCCCTCAGCTCCCTGCCTGAGGCTCCAGAGGTCTGCTGCTCCATGTCTGGTTCTGCCATCCAAATGACTGACACAAAGCAACATGAAGTGGAGCCAGTCATTTATCCATGTATAGGGATTTTACTTAAAGTCCAGTTATGGGTTACTTTACTAGACTTTTTTTCAGTTCTGATCTGATTCCGATACCTTGCTTTGGATATCTGCCAGTGCAGACAGCAGAGATCCTTTTTCTTAAATATTTTCCTTATTATAATAATTTAGTATTATTATATATGACATAAGGCTATGGTGAACCACACAGCACTTTTGAATTAAAGTAGCAGAAAAAAAGCATCGAATTTACTTTACCCAAGCATAGGCCTATTCAATCAATGCTACTTTTATTAATTTATTTTTTAAGGATGATTTCATTTATTAACTGATGCCTTTTAATTATTTTAAAATTACCTATTAAGTCGACTTTATAATTGGATTATTTACTTCATACTTCTGCTTCAGTTAATCTCAGAGGCAATTATACAACTTATTACATCAGGTAACTTATTAAAGGGGCTACAAGGAACTTTTAAATATTTCTGAAACAGCGTAATGTTTACCTCTTATGATCCTTAATGACATGTAACAGCAAACGAGACCATCAGTGCACTGCAAACAATGCTATTTTTATATAGTTTTTCTTAATGCCTTTGTCATGGGTATGCTCATCCAGGAACTACAGCTGGTGTAGTAAAAACACAACCGCTTTTGTCCAAAAGGGGTGCCAGAATTTACACAAGCTGAAAGTTCCCCAGAGAACCTTAAAATATGATGCAGCATCCACATACAGGTTACTGGGACTACATGAAGTTACTGTTTATGAAACAAAACTTGCAGGTGCCCTGAGGACTCGTTGCACATGATATTTCCTAATGTTTACAGATAGGCTATAAGATACATCCCCTCTCAGGACCTCCATAACACTCACACTCACCAAATGGCACTGAACACAACATAAGCCCAATGACAAGGATTGCTGTCGTCAAAGCAAAGGTCAAACATGCCGTCAGCTGGCGAGTTTGACGGAGTCTTGCATCTGTAGTGGATAAACACACACACACACACACACACATTGAACATACTGTATCTGGAGTGAGTGGCGGACGGTGTGTGCCAATATGTGTATTTATATTTAGCAGTCTATATTGTTGAAAAGGGTTTGGTAAAAATCGGTACACTTCCAACTAAGTAAATTATCATGAAACAAGCGTTAATGTTGCATCGAGACACTATGAAGAAATATTCACCTTTCAAATAGTTTTAAGAGTTGCTTTATTTTTGGTCCTTATGTAAATGTGTTGTGGTGGAAGATGCTGTGTCACTTACCTGCAGTTTCCTCCTCAGCATCCTCCTCCTGGTTTCTCAAATCCATGCAGCTGTTGGATGTTCTCTGTCCTGTTTATGCCTCAGACTGTTTCACATGCTCGTTCACTCCCATTAGAAAAAAAATATTTAGAAAACACCAAAATGTGAGCACTGTGCCCCTTCCTCATTCAAATTACGGTTAAAAAGAGGAAGCCGGACCAAGGCATACACAGGACCGTCGGCTTACATGTGCTGTTATTATTTTATAACAGCACCATTTCAGGCCCAGGAGGTGTTAGATGTACAGCAGACTGAACACTGTGTTGTGTTTCTTTTCTTACTATCAATCTATCTATCCATCTTTCTATCTATCTGCTCATTTATTTTATTATTATCAAACAAAGAAATTGAGTAATTTTAGAATGCAATCACTTTGTTGTTGTTGATAAAACAACACGCTTTTTCTACATAGCTATTCCCTAAAAATATTTTTTGAAGAAAGAAGAGAAGCGATCAGTGTGCACCAATATCATCTATTTAAGTTCATTTATTTCACCACAGTTGATTATAAACAGTCTTTTCACTCCAAGTGCTCAAACTCAATAACGTTTTTTAAATTAATATTTTATTTAATCAGAAACACATTTGAAACGATATAAGAAGTTTCACATTATAATAGAGCTGAAAAGCTCACGATAAATTACAAGTTTGAGCTAGTCTTAGTCTAACAGAGTACTTTTATGCACAGAGCACAAATATGTGGTTTTAAAGAATGCATTTCATCTTTGCTTTTGCAATGATTTAAAACAGCAAAAGTACAATGTGCATTATCGCATTTTTATATATTTTTCTCAAAACAAAACAAAAAAATCACAAACATAATAAACTCCTTCTTCTTCTGGCTAAATATCACACACGTTAATAATTCATTTCCTGAGAAGCAAAGCAGTGCAGAGGCTTTAACAAATGCCGATTAAAAAAAAAAGAAGAAATATAAATAACATTTGTTTGTTTGTTAGATTTCAGGTTGCTGCTCCTTGAGCTCCCAGAAAACATCATCCTGCAGGAGCTCTTTGAAATGTTCACGCAACTGAAAATAAATGAAGTAGTCAATGCAACATAAAAATAAACAACTGTATTTATTAAAACACTAGAACTGAGGCTGTGTTTGAGTGACAAACCTGATCGATAACATTTAGCCTGGTGGCACTGTTGTCACAGAGCAGGGGCGTTTTGGAAGAGCACAACATGGACAGAGTGATTTCCTTTTCCACTGCGACTGAGGAAACAAACACACACTGTGTGAAGAGGAAGCTCGCTCTCATTCATACTGTAAAACTTTGCATGTGAGAGGAATAAATAATGTGGTCAGACACAGTAAGCAAATAAGTCTGGGTTTGTGTTGTCACCTTAACTACCACTACCAGTTATACATGCACACACAAACAGTATGCAGACTTCCAACCAACTTCATTTATTCACACATCAATTATCATTTACATGGCTTTTGCCCATTGTCTACATTATACATATCATATATGTAAATATTTAGGTGGATTACTTCAGGAGCTTTCGTGCCTAATGTGTTTGTTTAAAGGTGCAATGTGTGGAATCTATTGGTTATTTTTCAGAACCGACTTGGTACAGGATATTCAAAGCTTTCACTATATAAGCTTTAGCTAAATCACTCAAAAAAAAAATGACAGTCTCACCTGTGAATGATGAGTTACTGACAATTTCACTTTCCAGTAGACCGGCTACTGTTTTCACCCCAAAACCGTACTTGGTCCCCGATTTCAAGTTAGTAAACGTGTGGCTGGTATTGTCTTCCACTGCCACAGTCTGTCTGTAACCCCAGAAGCTGGAATTAATAACGACAGAGTAGGAGATCTTAGCAATATTGGGAGGGGCCGTCCACTGGAGCGTGATTTGGCTTTCATTGAAGGAACTGAAAACAAGATTGCTAGGCGGCTGTGGCACTGTAAAAAATGGGAGAGTGAGAGAAATTGAGCCAGTGTATTAATAGATAATCCAACGTTGTCATTTTTTAACAAGAGATTCGGATTCAGAGCTGTATAAAGTTATTGATAATGCTAAATGAACATTTCCTACTGCTGCTTCTTCCAATTAAAAGCATTCAACTGGCACAATCTGGCTTTTATTGTGAAGGAAACTACATTTATTTGTTTCTGAGTCAAGTGCTGGCATTGTTCCTCCAAAATTCAATATGCAACATCAGTTTATGAATCCCTCTGTCAGCACATCAGTTCTTAATATTGCAGGGAGTAAAAGAACAAGAAGCTACAGTGACCTGTGTTCAATCTTGAACATGTACGGGTATTAACTGCCTCCTTTATCAAAGCAACATCAGTGTGTTTGCCTGCCCAGTGAATAGATACTACAGCTGCTCTTCAGTTGTTGTTGGTTCTGATAATAAATCAAACCTGCTGTTACCAAGTGGAACCACAGGTGGCGTCAAATCAACCGTGAAATATTAGTGGTTGTAACTTTAAAGGGATAGTTCAGTTTTTTGTGTCATTGTATGAGGTATGTATGCATAGTTAGTGTGTTACCTCATGGAGATGTTGATCAGCGCAGTCATACATACAAATTCAGTACAGTGTATCAGTCCGCAAATCAGCATTGAAAAAATCCTAAATAGCGTACAATTGAACGACTCAGATATTTATTTTTTAGGTAAGCATTTTTATACGTGGCAAAACATTTTTTTGTTCGGCTGGCCCCCTATGCCACAGTCCAATGCTGACTTCTACTACAGCCAAGTTAGCATACAAAATTCTGAACCATCCCTTTAAACACATGAGGAAATTACAATAATGGCCAAAGTGACTCACAAGTGAAGACGGAGTTTGACTCTACCGGGCCGCTGAAATTTCCACTAACTGCGTTCACTCTCAGTGTGTAGTTGGCTGCAGTCTTCAGTCCTTTGTAGTCAATCTTTGGTTCTTTCAGATTGTCTGTCTCAATCACTGTTTTGTTATACAGCTGTAGCACCACAGTAAAACATGAATAATTCCCCTCAGGTGGGCTCCAAGAGGCATTGACGGTATTGTGGGATGTTTTCAAAAGCAGGTTTGAAATAGCTCCAGGTTCTGTGTAGGAGTCACAGAGTTAGATTAGTGGCACAACTGGGCACATTTTCTTTAAATCATGGATTTCCCTACAAGAAAAACAACTGGGAGTCAACAGCCGAAGTTAGTTTCAGATTTACTGGTGTAGCTGATGACGGTCACGCTCTCTCCCTCCATTTGATTGGCCAGCGCCGTCACACTGAGGGTAACCCTGGCGCCCATCGGCAGACCCGTGACTGTAAACTTTTCTTCCTCTTCGGTCACCGTTTTAGTCAGCAATTCACTGTGCGGTAGAAAAACAGTTATGTGAGCCTAAACCGCTGCTGGGAAACGCCTCTCCACAGTGACAAGTTGACAGAAATGGAAAAATATATTTATTTATTTATTTATTTTATTGGTTTAGTTCAGGGACATTGCACACTAATCAACATTCAAAATGTGAGCCAGAGTTAGCCTAAGAGGCTAGTTTTCATCTGCTGTCCCCTGCCAGATATGTAAAAGGCAACCTAAAATTACAGAAATAAAATGCATGTATAAGCAATGATTAAAAAACAACAGAGTCAACTCAGAAAATACAGTAACACATAGTAAGAACGAATTGACAGACAATGGCAAACAAACAATAAAATAAGCAGACAATAAAACACAGCGTACATTAAACATTATAGGAAAGTGCACAAAACAGTAGATTAGAGCAGGACAGACACACCTACAATAAAAACACATACAGCAGCATAACGCACAAACAAGCAGCACAAACATGCACAAACATATACAATTAGACACTCACATGAACAACACAGGACAGGAGCACACAAGAGACAAGCAAGCAGGACAAAACAGTTACGAAGTAGTCGGCAGGAGAAGCAAATGCAGTCCTAGTGTGTACACAATTGATTACTAATGAGCCATATTTTCAGCTGTCCTGAAAAGGGACGGTAAGAACTAATTTCTCTTATGTGAGCTGGTAGTGAGTTCCATTCCTGTGATGCTGTAACTGAGAATGCTGAGTGGCTAAAGGCACTTTTTCTAAACGGTACTACACAGTCTCCCCGGGACGAGCCTCTGGTTGTCCGGTTTGAATTTGACCTCTGAGTGATACACTGTTTAAAACAACTTGGGACTTATGTTTGGACAATTTAGTAGACAGACCGGGTAAAGCAACGTGAACAAATAATGGTACAGGTTTTTAAACACACCCCAAGTTACGTCAGAGTTATTTGAGAAATAAAAAGAAAATGGTCAAACTTTCCCGAACCCAGTAAATACTGCTGGGAATGCTAACGTGCTCATGTTTAGCAAGTATACATTTTACCATCATGACGTCAGCATTTTAGTTCAGTGTGTTAGCATGCTAATATTAGCTAATCTGCATGTAAATTGGGCTAGGGTTCAGGCCAGATGGGAATGCCATTAGTTTTGCAGGGATTTGATAGTGAACCAAATAACTGGACCACCAATTCAAATGTGGCCCTGAGGGTGGAGCTTAATTATGGGATAACTAAGTGCAATGGCATTTTATTAAAAGCCACAAAATGTCAACCTCAGGATGGCGCTACAGGAAAAGGATTTATCCTCTTGGCACTATGAATGATATTTCACTCTGGACCAAAGTGTTGCAGTGACTGACTTGCTGACATCCCTACAACAATCTGGGGCAACCGTGGCTCAGGTAGTTTAGCGGGTTGGCCAATGATCCAAGGGTTGGCGGTTCGATCCCCGCTCTGCCATCAGTGTCATGGTTGTTGTGTCCTTGGGCAAGACACTTCACCCACCTTGCCTCGTGTGAATGTGTATCACTGCTGTATGTTTGAGGTGGTGGTCGGAGGGGCCGTAGGCGCTGAATGGCAGCCACGCTTCCGTCAGTCTGCCCCAGGGCAGCTGTGGCTACTATGGTAGTTTACCACCACCAGTATGACTGTGTGTGAATGAATGGAACCTGGAACCCTGTAAAGCGTCTTTGAGTGCCTTGAAAAGCGATATATAAATCCAATCCATTATTATTATCATTAACCTGAATTGTAATAAATTAATCAATTCTGGACCATCTCCAAATACATACAAATTCGGGTCGTCCACATCCGCCGTCACCCTGTATTGAGTGAGCTTTCCTTTGGGTGGCACCCAGCCAAGCAACAGGGAGGTTTGGTTGTTTTCAAACACGCTCAGGTTGGACACCATCCCGGGCTCTGAAAGCCAAGAACGGACACAATCATATGAAACAGGCACCAAAAACCCAACCAACAAAACATATTTTCTCTACATGTCATTTTTAGTATTGAATAATTCTATCATCATCAATCATTACTAAATTATTTAGATGCACCTGGAACCATAATGTATGACTAGAATATGTTTGTAAACCAAACTGTGGGCCCTGCAGCAGCTGTAAACAACAACAGTATAACATTAACTTTTCATGAAGCTTTCTTACTTCAGTGTTCCAGGGGTCTAATGTTAATGTTAGTAAAGTTTTTTTAATTCAGTTATGAGAATATACCTTAATAAAATGTTCACTTCTCTGACATGCCGAAAAGTTACATAGTGCACCTTTAAACCCCGACAAGCTTTTCATGTGCTCTAACTTGAACTAAATCATACAGTGTGCTTCCTGTTAAAATAATGTTTTTTTTTGGTGAAGTTGCATGAGATACAAACTCACTGGTACGCTGGACGATGGATTCCTCGCTCCATATGGATTTATCATCGACTCTTGAGATGACAGCGATGTTGTAAACATTTCCGGGTGTCAAACGGTCAACCACTACGCTCTGGTTGAAGCTTACAGTCTCTCTACCCTCCACCTTAATGACATAGAAAGCCACGTTCCCAGCCGGCTTGTCCCAGCTCAGAGCGATGGTGGTGATCGTCACGTCGGTGGCTGTCAGGTTTTCCACTTTGTTAGGCTCTTTAAAAAAAAGGGGGAAAGTAAGGAGTCATAATTATTATTATTAGGGCTCATTCCTTTAATTGTATCAGTGTATAAACTGAATCATAAGACAACAGTGAAAGTATATTGCTCAGTACGGCAGGAAGAAATTGTATAGTGCCCACTTAAAGCTGGGGTATATGATTTATGATTGGTCAAAGTTAACATGAGCTGTACACTTTGACCAATCAGAGCGAGGCTCCGATTCTCTGTTCTTATTGGCTGTTGGGACTGTCCATTCACTTTGGCACAACTTTGTTGGTGTAGAGCATGTCAGGGCAGGACCATAGGGGAGGAACTAAAGAGAACAAGTGGAGCGGTTGACGTATTTGGATTCGAATCTCTTTCCCAACTGCCATTTTCTCCCCAAATCTTCCACCCCAGCTTTAAGTGCAACTTTAATGATTTAATTACAACCAAACAATCCTGTGGTCATTATTTCTGACTATCTTAGTTTACTTCTATAAAGAATAGATGCAATATTAATTTCTAAAAGAATAAACTTTACCTACTTTACTTCTAAAATGTTAAATGCTAAGCTGACAACAATATAATACATTTATAATTAGGAAATAAGGATGAAAGACACACAAGGAAGAAAAACCAACCAGGAGAAGAGATGCTGATTCAAACAAACAGCTGTAAATGAGCCCCTTTCAGACATGCACTCCAGAAATGGTCCGGAGAATCTGACCCTGTGAATGTCCGGATCTACCTTTACACACATGCAGCACACAGCAGGAGGTTGTAGATGTGAGACACATTCACATACATTATGCCCATCCCCAGCTCCTAACCCTGACATAGTGGGCCACCTGAAAAGTCACGGTAATATCAGGGTCGACGACAACCCTGACATTTGTGTTCGCACATACAGCTCAACCAGGTAAACCCTGGATCATTTCAGAGCCAAAGAGCATGTGTGAAAAGGGTCTTGAGTATAGTTATTTTATTGCTCACTGGTGAAGAATGTGGCCTCCTGCGCGTTGAGGTCTCTCTGACACTTTACAGGAACAACCTGGACGGAGTATTTTGTGCCTGCTGTCAGGTTGGTGAGGTCATAGGTCAGTTCCTCCAGCTTCACCGGTACCTCTCCTTCCATCTCCAGCCGGTAATGGCTGATGCTATCGAGCTCCCACTGCCACGTGAGGACGGCCCCGCTGGAGCTCACATCGCTCACGTTGACATGGCCAAAGAAACTATCTGCAAGAGGAAGATTGTCCATTATTTAGACACAATACGATCCTCTTCCAATATCAAAGGCACAAAAACAATGTGTATGTACTCTTCTGTGGTCCCATAATTTGTTATATGCATTGGCTATTGTTTTTTTTAGGATATTTGTATTTACCTTGAAAATATCTGTTTTTTGTTACGCTGAATTGTTTGTAACTTCTGTTCAAGGGTTTGTAGTCGTCATGGGACAACCTTACATATCAATACTTTGGCTCTCTATTGTCTTAATGTTTTGGATAATGCTATAATGTATGTCATGAATTATGTCATGAAAATATGGGGATAAATGAACAGGTGCAGAACCATAGGGACGACAACAAAGAGGTCTCAAATGAGTCCTACCATCGTAACATATGAAAGGTAGCTGGTCCGAGCAGTTCTTTTCTACCCATGCCCCAAAGCTGTGCATGGCCACACAGTAGTCTTCGGTATAGTTGTCTTCAGGATAGCTGTCGATGGGGTCTGGGAACATAGGCGTTCGCACACACTCTGAGGCAATCTCCGAGGTTTCGTAACCCGTCACATTTTGGCCTGTGTCATTCAAGTAGAGTCTCATAAAGCTGCTACTGTTTGTGGAGTCCCACATGGCTGGGCATGTGCACGAGCAGCTGCAGCAGTTAGTTATTGGGGTGGAGAAGTTGGACTGGACTGAGGGCTGACCCGGGTACCAGTTCTGGAAGGCCAGGGGGTCCCCGTTGGCCCAGCGGGACCAGGACATGTGGTTGGGGTCCAGGTTCTTTCGTAGGCCAACCCAGTGATCGGAGGTCAGATTCTGGACCATGGTTTGGGAGTTTTCAGGGGTCAGTGTCACCAGTTCTTTGAAACACACCTGACCAGTACAATGGAAGGTTACAGTTAAAATCTCTTCGCGCTAGATTCTACTGCAGAGAGACAAGATAATGGTCCGGGCTGAGCTTAGTAAGATTTACTTGAACGATGTTGGGGGGGGGGGGCTGATTTTAGGTTCACCTGTTATGTTAAATGCTCCCTCACTATGAGAAAAGACAACCCTCTCTCTTTTACTCCACCCTTCTGAAAACTTGAAAACAGATTTCTAGGCTTCTAGGTGGAAACTCTACCCTGGAAATCCAGTGGCAAATTTAAATTCTGAAGCTGATGATGTGGAGGGTCTGGATTTCCAGACTATAGAAACTCTGCATCGTGAAAGAGAAATAGAAGTAAATGTGCTAGTTCCAGCCTCATGTTTAAGTCATTTTTGGTACTTAAAGAGAGGTCCATGTTGTACCTTGCAGTGGTTCCTGGCCTCATCCCATGTAAGAGTTTCCACCCGAGGGTAGTACTGTTGCTCTGCAGCGCTGTGCATCCACATCAGAGCTGAGGAGACGGAGACAGACATACACACACACACACACACACACACACACACACACACACACACACACACACACACGGGGAGAAGAATAAGACAAATCTGCCATGTGTCCACACAGGTTTCAAAGAGGGAAGCATCAAATTCTCAATGTACATTTGAAAAGCGGAATGCGAGAATATTTGTAGAATCACAAAATAATTGTACATCCATTATTTGTATATCAACCAACCCATTTATCAATTTTGTCGTTCTGGCTCTAAACCTCTACATTTTTACACCAGCGTTGTACAGTGCTGTTAAAGAGTATTCCCTCGCCTACCTGAGTGAACAACTATTTATTTTTCAGACAGTGCCGAAATATTTTCAATAGTTTTTAAATTAAAAGATTTAAGGGATATTTCAGTATTTAAGTGTGGCTGTATGAGGTACTTCTGCATAGTTAGTCTGGTACCTTATGGAGATGGCAACGAGGAATACTAACTATGCATATATACCTTATAAAACCCCAGCTGAAAAATACTGAACTATCCCTTTAAACTTGTATTCCATTACCGATAATAACTATGTTTGTGAACACAGCATTTCAGTATGTTATTATGCCTTTATAAAAAGTAATGGAATACCTTTATGGGTATTTCTCAGTCTAGACTGAAGAGGATCTTGCAGTAGTCAAAGTTTGTTCTTCATTTTTGGCTAGACGCATTAGCTTACCTTTAAAGGTTAAGGTAAGTACCTATGTTCTTTCTACAGAAAAATGTAAATGATTGGTCATAAGATGCATAATTGCTGGCTTATTTTTGAAGAATTTGATGCTTCTGTTTTGCATCACTTTAAATAAATAATTTATTTAATATGAATTTGAAATGACATTTCATACAAACGGAATCCAAAATAAATGGCATTTTCTTTCTTGTTGATCACAAAATAGTTGGTATATTTATCTATAAACATAACAATAATCATCTGCAGCTTTAAACCCCTTTATTCTGCATCCAGGTTATGGATCAATATAATTGAGAAAAATGTTACTCACCCAAAGCAATGAAAATACAGACTTCATCCATGTTGAGATTCAGGTCAGCTTGATCAGTGTACAGCTGCTAAAAAAATGAAATGATAAAAATGTAGCTGCCAAACGTAATATATTTAATCTATATTAAACTACTACTCACCCAGGCAACACTTGCACCCTGTGGTGTGTTTCTCTGGACAGAAGGAAATGATATCGGTATGTGGTGTTCCGATAACACACCTTTTTCCACCAACAAGTAATTAACAGCTCATTTGACTCGCAACACAAGGCTACATTCAACTCGCACTTCGTATATTCCTTTGGGTGCTCCTGGTTTTGCATCAATTTCTCAAACATGCAAATAACTAATGTCAAAAAAGCAGAAGGACTACATAGACTGTGGTGTAATAAACTGGGATGACTCATATATGCAAAGACAGATCACATTAACACATGTCAGGGAACAAAATACAAGAGAACACAGTTTAACGTTACGTATTTATTTTGGCTTCAAGCTTTGATAACAAAAATGCATATTAGTAAAAAAGAAAAAAATGACAGTGAAAAATATAGAAAGATAGACCTCTTATACAAAACTAAGTTCCCAAAATAATCTAAAAAAGGTACAGAAATAAATCAAAGAAATGCCTTGGAGTATACTTTTTTTTTGGCAGTGTTAAAACAAAAAGTGGTTTAACATAGCTGGTGATTGGTCACATCAAACTGAAGTGCTGATGAAAAACAAACCAAGTCCTGACCGAGGACATCTTAACACAGGCAGTAGTTTAAGATATCTGAACAGTGGCAAAAACCATCCTAATAATTATCTAAAAAAAAAAAAAAAAAAAACTGTTCTTCTTTGTTATATTGTGTCCCTGTAGTTTTTGTGTTCAGGCTGCCAACTCTTCCGCTCAATACTGAATATAAAAGTTACCAATGTTTAAAAAAAGTGATTCGCTTTGCTTTTGGGGGATGATCCAGCCAGCCCTTCATCTACCAAATCTACTGTTAGCGTTCATTCTAATACATGGTCCCTACAAGCAGAATCACCATTCAAGAGGAAATAAACTGGGCTTCAGTCTTCGTGATGAAAAAGAAAAACTTATAAAAACAAAGTACAAAAAAAAATTACAACATGACATAAGCCTGGACTTTAGTGGCAGTGATTTCATTTTTAAAATACTTTTTAAACACTGATTAAGTGGAGTCCCCTCCCAATCTTAGGTCCCACCCTGAAATCCTGTTTCATGCATACCACTAAATTAAAATCTCAGAACCACTTCTGGGGGCCTTTGTATGCTTTACAGTAGGTGCTTCTCCCCGATGCATAATCTAGTAAACAAGGAAAAACTTGATCTGAACCCAGGGAGAAGGATGTGGCATCTTAAAGAAGGCCACCATTTTCTTAGTCGCTGTCGCTCCCCTCTCCTTTGAGCAGCAGTCTCTTACCGCTGCAAGGACAAGCCATCTCCTGTTTCACTTGCTTGTTTCTGCTGGAAAGAACGCAGGGCAAACACAGTAAGCATCAGGTAATTTGGGGTCAAATGGTTTTCACAAAAGAGAAAATTAGAAAAAGCACTGGGGTGGCATTTTGTCTTATGTTCTTTACATTTTCTTTACATGTTATTTGAGGCACTAACTTTTGTTCACCATGTGGTATAATTTTTTTTTTAAATGTATACCTAAAAGTAAAAGGAAAACTTTAATCTCTAAACCATTTTTGAGGTGCATCAATTCAGACCTGTTCTTAAAATTTTTCCCGTTAAAAACTTTTTGTCATTTACTGATGTAATTTTGAGATGTACATAAACTGCTTTATAACAATAGATCATGTTTACAATCCTTTAAAACATTTTGATTCAAATGTCCACCAAAACACCATACACACCATGGGATGCATGATCCACTTTTCTCTTCATTCAAGAGAAGGTAGTTATCCACGAGAAAAATACTGAAGCAAAATTTCCATTGCATTACTTACGAAAGAAAAGTCTACATTACACCATACCTATGCGTGCAAAACAGGCATGTTCTGAAATGCTGCAATGTATTCAATAAATAAATGAAAACAAACACTGCTGGGATATTCTAGAAGAAATAAGTAGATTTTGTCCACTGAATGTGTTGATGGCCTTTTAAGCAGTTGTCTGATGTATGTCTTACATGGCTTTGTCCTGACGCTCAAAAGTATCGTTGATTTTCTTCAGCATCTCATAACGCTCGCGACCACGAACCTGCAGAAATAGAACAAGGGGAAATGATTCAAACGGCACAACACCTTTTGTTAAGAGGTCTGGCTTTATAACAGTGTGCATTTGGACTTACATTCAGGACAAACACCTCTTTGTCCTCCTCCTCTGCGCTGGAAGCAGACTTAGACTTTTTCACAGAGTTGACGGACGTGGCGCCAGGGGCCGGGGCGCTCTCTGAAGAAACAAAAGGTGACATTAGCCAGGGCCCGGCTAGCATGGACGGCACTAACAAGACTAAATGAAAAAACAAGGAAAACATACTCCTCTTTTTAGTCTGTTTGGTTCCGTTCTTGGCGCTGTTCTCTTCCTCCGTCTTCCTGTCCCTGCCTGGACAAGCGCAGACACGGACCTCAAAGCACCTGCGGCCCAAAACCACTCCCCTAGGAACAAGATCAACAGTAGTAAGGACCAATGCTTTCCTAAGCTGCTAATCAAGCTCTTATAGGAACTGTAGTGCACATTTTAACTGGGACATCGTAGGCAATAAAATACACAATAAAATACACAAAAGAAAATTACAAATGTAAAAAAGGAATAGATCAACATTTTTTAGCTTTTTGCGTCACTCTTTGGCTCAAAAAAAGGGGACAGAAGCCATCCCCTTAACTGTGTTTTTTTATTATTATGAAGAAATCATTACAGCAACGGTCGCTCATCCAGGTAAGCTTAGCTCAAACACCTTTAGGCAAGGGTAGCATTATCCTGATCAAGACCCAAGAAGAATACAGTAGTGTTTATTGATGTTGTAAAGTTTATTTCTTGACTGTCAGCAGAGACAGGCTAACGCTACCCTTGATTACCAGTGTTTGAGCTAAGCTTACTAGCGATGAGAGACCCATGGTCATTTCTGTCCCCCGTCATAATGAGAAGACTTACTCCGGAGTCTCGAGGGTCAGGATGGTGAGGATAGGCCTACGGTTCATACCGCCCATGCAGGAACTGTTGCACATGAAGCTTAACAGAATAGTTGTTATAGACGAGCCCACCTGAAAGAGAAAAAGAGTCAAATATATTCACCACTGGTTATAATAAATACAATGGGGGGAAAATGGGGGGATTTTTATAGTTTGTATTGGGTACAATTAATTTTTCTTAAGTCCTCATTGATTCTTCATTGTCCAAAATGTAGCAAATTTTAACATTAGGTTTAACACTTTTCTGGATTTTAACACTTATACTGTATTTCATCTACTGAATTAAGCTATGAATATGATACACTGTTTACATAGAAACAATTTTAAGTCACGTATTAGGAAACGTGACTAGGAAAACGTAAAATAATCGCTGTAGAGAAAGCAAAGCTGATCATAGAGGGGCAGTTTACCTGTGGGTTCTCGTAAGGCACGGTCACGCTCTGCCTCTTGGTGTGCATGTGTTCACAATACAGTGCTCTCTGGCTTCCCTCTACACGGATCAGATGGCTGCAATGTTCAGCAGCTGAATTAAAAAGAAATTAACAAAAAAGATTTTAATAATCGCCACAGATGCGTTGCTGTTATTTGAGACTAATTTTCATCCAACTTAGATAAGACAATTTTTTAACTGAAACATTTTCCTCACCATCCTCTTGCTGGTGATGGGGGCATCTGCGGACCACATCAGCCACGTGCTCAGTCTTCTTATAGACGGCCGTAGCCCGGAGGACAGCACCCACAGGAGGCTCTTTGCTCACCAGCACTTCCACCGGGCTGGTCTTCGCCAGCTGGCAAAACAGCTTGTTGAGACTCTCTGAATACTGAAAACACAAGAAGAAAAGGCCCAACACGTTATTATCTGTGGAGCAGCAGAGATGCGAGTACATATGCACTGGTCTGAGATCTGTCTGAGAAAGAAAAAAAATATATAGTGCACTGCGACTTAAACTTTAAACATTTCTTAAAGTTTCATAAAATAAGTCCCAAATACTCTTTCTTCTCAATAGGACCAAAAGCAAACTACACGTTAACTTCTTTAAATGAATAATGCCACATTTATCTAATTAAAAAGGACAATTTTTTTACCTTGCTTCCATGCATTTTTAACCCTTTCTGTGCTGAAGGAAGCCGGTGCAGGAACATGTCCCGTCATGTCAGAGCCGTGCTTTACAACCAGACTGCAGCTCTCCCACAGACCAGGGCAGAAGTTTCAGGGGGCGGGGATTACAGGGCGGACCACACTAACTCCAACTAAACTGGCCAACCGCAGCGGGCCGTAGGATGAGTCACCATGGAAACAGTGACGCCATTGGCTCTTCAAACGCAGTGACAGACTCTGGACCGTACAATTTAGCGAATCGTCACAATGAATAAGATTCCACATGAACGCCACCATGAGAGATACCAATGAATGGATTTTTAACAACGCAAGGTAAGATGTTTTTACTTTTATTTAAAACTTTTCAGTTTTTCACTAGATACAAACTGAAGAGACCAGAGGGAACGTTTTCTATGGTAAAAACTTTCAATTTCCAAACCTTAAGAATTCTGTTTAGTTAAGTTGAATTTATATAAGAGTGAAATTATATTGACTAAACAACAGGATCAGAGTTTATGTATATAGGTATTAAGCTTTTGGTGGAACTCAACACAGTTGAACATTGAATGGCGCCTCGATTGAGAAGCTGTTCGAATTCCTTTTGTTCTCTGGCGGAGCGCTCAAACGGCAAACTTCTGCTCTTCGCCATGTTTGGTTGAAGGATAATCTGGTACATGTCCCGTTTGACGGTCAAATTTTGGGTCTGGCTTTTAGATTCATTCTCTCAACAAGTATTGGTTTGTGTTGCTGATGTAGTTAAGTCATTTGTTTCACATTGATCAGGGTAGACATTAGAATCATCTGGTACATATTAAACCGATTGAAAATGAACTGAAATCTACCATCACTTTAATAATACAAGAAAACCAACAAAAACACTTTCGACATTTAGGTCTGGGATTACTCACGGTGGAGGTGACAGACTTGGCCGTGCCAGACTTCTGGAAGCGGAGCTGGAAGTCACACTCCCCCGGATAGTCAGTGGTGACTGGGACGGTGGAGGACGGGGGAGTTACACCGTCTCTAGTGGACACATCCGGGGGCAGAGCAGCAAACAGACTCTCATCGAAGCCTTCAGTCAGTTCTTGATCATTATGGAGCTGTGAAAACAGACAGATATCAGAGTCCGGATGCCACCTGTAATGAATACATTACAATTGAAGTTCCCATTGTATCTCACTGACAAGAATCTACCAAAAAGTATTTTCCTGCACAAATTCAATCTCATATATTATTTAATTTATAAAAGGTTCTGGTATGCTTACAAGCAGATCTATTTGTCCATCGAGCCTCCACGTTTCATGAGGCGCCTCAATCACCGTTGGAAGTGTGTTGATGGGGGGAGCAGATCTGCAAAAATAAAAATACAAGTTTGCATTTTTTTTTCTGAGACAAACTGATCCTTTTTAAACTGTTAACTGCAATTTAAAAATGTAACTTACACATTCTCCCACAGCTCGCTGAAGGAGTCCTGACTCAATGGGAGACTATCAAAACCAAGCTCGTCCATCATCATGATTTCCCTCCTTTTCCCGAGCTGAGAGAAACCGGGATTGGGCGAGCTGTGAGGAGCAACAGGAAGTGAAAGTGTGTTAGACTGAATGAAGGGGTATGGAACATGTATTTCTGTGTCAAATTTGCCATATGAGCAGACCGACAACTTAAAATCAAGTAGCGTGTTACTACATAAATTTGCATCAAGTAATTTGTCTGCTTTTTTCAAAAGAGTGCATGTTTCGTTTATTAAAAACAGTACTCCATTGTAACCTGAAATGTAATAGTGAAATGTAACCATTGCAATTTCCCATAGTGCAATGCGGATTTAGAAACAAATGTAATACAAAATTGTTTAATCTTTTTGGTAGTCCTGCAATCGAGGTTTTACACATTCAGGAAAACCGCAAATCCTCACGTGACACTTTTGATAAATCTTTTATCAATTAGCCTATGAATAATAATCTGTGATCGACTACAACACAAACAAACACAAGGACAAAGTAGCAATAATACGTCTCGCTACAGTCGTTAAGGCAATTTAAAAGCGGATTACAACAATAAGTATTACATTATGTGTCAATGAATGAATACAAAATGAGCAACCCAGGTGGGTGCAATTCAGGAAATGCGGGTTATAATAGTAGAAATAGGTAGACGTAGGCCTTCTACTGTGTAAACTGCTGACTAACGACAACATTAGCCTGTGTAACCACTGCTTCATAAAAACACAAATATTCCTACACGCAGCCGCATTTTAAAAATTTAAACAGGTTTGACATGAACCTAGTTACTTCAGAAGCGGCAGCCTTCAAAACAAACAAGGGAAACCATTCAAACTACTAGCGTTAGCCTCCAAGCCGGAGGCCGACACGAACTGAAAGGAGCTAGCGAGTAAAAGTGTCTCTATAACTCGATGAAAACAACTTTATTTTACGTCAAAAATGAGTTTGCAACTTAAAAACCATCGAATGACAGCCCAAAATAACAGCGTACAACACTCTTTGCCTGGCAATTAGCATTAGCATAGCTAACTACGTTAGCGCTACGTTCCGCTAATGTAGCGCAAAACTTTATTTTTCGCCTTTAAGTGGCTATTTGGAGATTCGGCTGGAATAATAAGACAAATATGACCACACATCTACCTTGTTAGTCCTGCGACTGCTGTCCGAGAGAGGTGAGTCACTGATGAGTAATAGCGAGAAGCTTTTAACTGCAGAAAGTCAAAATATTGTGAGATCACACCGAGCACGTTGTTTTCCTCGGGGGTTCCCACTGGAAGGAGGGGGAGGGGCTATGTTTAACCCCCCGAGGCGTCCAATCACAGAGTGCCGCCATCTCTGACGATATAAATGCAACTTCTTGAAATGCTGCTGCATTTAAAACTGCCGGAAATAATGCAACTGAAGACCAACCATAGGAATCAAATTATCTTTATTTCAAGTTTCCAGTTTACTTATTCATCATACGCTCTGTAAATGCATCGTTGGACAATCGATCAACAATGAAACATCCAAAAAAGAAGAAAAAATTACACAAGAGAAAATCTAAACCATAACAAAACAGACTATTAGTGTAAAGAAATGTAATTTTATTGCAAAATGATATAATGCAAAATATTGAAAAAAAGTCACATTAAGTAGTATCTATATCATATAGAATAAAATAGAATGTAGAATACATTTCTATCCAGTAGAATCGAATCCTGAATGGAGCTGACTTGACATAGATAGCCCACAAGAAATCTTCAAATGATGCACTATAGAGAAATACAGGCTTTGGCTGAGTACCTGATGGCAACATGACAAGGAAAAGGAAAATGCATGGGTTTGAAAAAAAAGTGGCCTTTACTTTAACACCCAATGTATCGTAATATACTCATTAAGTTTGTATACAACAATATATATTTTGCTACACTAGTTTGCTACTATGACCATACTCCCCAGCCACAAGCAATTGTTGTACTTAAACTGGCAAAAGAAGAATTTGAAGAACAAATATCATTCACACTACACTAACAATCAAAACACATATGAATTTCAGATACTACATATCTAAGTCATAAATAACCTCATGAGTATTTGAAATCTAAAAAAGTTCTTTGAAAAACTATTACAGGTCCAGTGTTTCACTGGCAAGTGCTCCGAAAAAAATGTTGCTTATTTGAGGATCATTTGGATCTTTGGAGACTGAACTTCTCATTTCTAAATCACTCTGGGCTCACATATAACGTATATCATATATATATATTTATTGCTCCCATTATTAAGTTCATTATGGGAATAATGAAAAATGAAAGAAGGCCCAGGCAGTTAAGACAGACGCCTTGCTTGAGGGCACCTTGGCCGTGCTCAGGATTTGAACTGACAACTCTCCATACCAGTCAAGAACACAGTTGACTGTGTCCACATGCTGCACTTAAAACCAATCAACATCCCAAGCTAAGTCCCTTCGGCCTGAGCCATTGCATCGCTATCAGCTAACTTTGTTTTTTCCAATTTTCTCCTCTTTATTTTATTAACGTGAATGTCAAACTTGTGCTTTTTTTTATTATCATTATTATTTAAATTGAAATTATCCCCTGTAAAATCAGAAACATGAGCAAACCTTGGTCGTATGCTATAAATACCAAAGTCCAGGTTCAGTTCTTGTACAGCTACTGTATGTCTGAGTGACCACACACATCATAGGCCTGCCTGCTTCTTTCTCTGTCCAGGGAGGTCAGCGGTTGAAGCAACGTCCCCCAGGACTCCAGGACTAACGAGGATGGTTTCTTTCTGCGTGGGACAGCTCTTCCTTTTTTGCTATGGATTGTGTTTCAAAACAAGAGTTTGAAACTGTTAACTACAACACTTTGAACAGTTTTTAAAGGAATAGTTCAACATTCTAAGTTTTTAGCTTTTTTCCCCACTCTCCGCCTCAAGAAAAGGCCACAGAAACCGTTCCTGTAACCATGCGTGCATTTCTTATATAGAAATGGGCAAAGGTCGCTCATCCAGGATAGCTTAGCTCAAACACTGGTAGCCAAGGGGAGCAGGTCGAAAGATAAACTTTTCAAAATCCCCAAAAAGTCATGTGTGCTGGTTTGGACTTGTTATGTTGCATGCTATATGTTTTTACACTTTATGGCAATTTAGAACTAAATACTGTACAAACGTGACCATCACAGGCAATTCCTGGTTTCTTTCTGTGTATTTCATTCTAATGATTTCATATTCTGCTCCAACAGGCTGGCTGCTGTTGCCTCTCGTCACCTTTCAAATACCCCACCGCCCCCCTTCTCTGATGGGATAAACGTCTTCACCACTAGGGCCCAGAGCTGGTTTCACGGTGCTGGCGGCGTCTTGTCCTAAAGAGTCACTTCTGAAGAGCCTACTATGCGCTGAATGTCTGCTCTTGCCTGTCTTCTGGGCTGGGGTGTCTGTTTGACCTTTGAGCGAATGTGTGAAATGGTGCCAACGAGTGCACCATGAACCCGATCCCAGTGGCACTGCATATAGACACAATAGTCAGTCCTCCTACTAGAACATAAACCTAAACAGGACCAGGGCAGAGAGGCAAAAGGAGACTTTGGTTGATAAATGTTGATGAACTAATCTGATGTTGTGTGTGAAATTGAAATTTAACCTTGCAGTGTGTGCCTTTAACCAGACGAGAGGTTGCAATAATGTGTGTGTGTGTGTGTGTGTGTGTGTGTGTGTGTGTGTGTGTGTGTGTGTGTGTGTGTGTGTGTGTGTGTGTGTGTCTGTCTGTCTGTGTGTGAGTGTGTCTGTGTGTTGAATCCTTTCCAGTGATTTCCATGGCTGCAGGGATTTAGTGGATAGATTCATACACGTATGAAGTCACATTTCACATTTTTATTGTGAGGGAGATCTTTATCAAAACAGACCTGTACAGAAATACGTATCATCATGCAGGATTTAATATTAATCTGCTATAACTTGTGTCATAGGACTTGTAGGCTATTGATTGACTACAGAAGGCTAAAATGAAATGTGTTGTAAGCTGTCTATTTACATGGCCAGCCTAAAGTATTGTTTTAATAAATGCTTTTTACGGATTAATGCTCCTTATTATGGTTTCCTGTGGATTCTGCTGTATCCAATACTTTGCATAGGCCTATACCGTTGAAATTAAAACCTAGGCTTAAATATTAACATTGTTTTGTGTTGGTTTTAATGCTGCTTTTCTTTAAACAATTGCTTATTCTGTAAAATACACTTATTCGCCTTTTTTTTTTTTTTTTTTTACTGCAGAGTTACACAAGCCTATTGATACCAATCGCATAGCCTACGCTTCAATAGCCTATGGTAGAAATGTAGATACAGCCAGGAGACGGTTAGTTTAGCTTAGAATAAAGATTGGACAAAGGGGAAAAACCGCTATAGCTGGAGTCTGTCCTAAGGTAAAACGGCAAAGAAAGGTTTTATGTACAGATTAAACAAATAAGATATTATACAACAACTAGAGTTTAGTAGGAGCAGGACAGAAACAAGCTGTATGATTCTCTCTGTTTTCAGGCTTTACGCTAAGCTAAGCTAACCATCGCCAGGCTGCAGCCAAGGCTACTGACGAGTTTAATTTCTGGTTGTGGTTTGTCCTCAGTGGGATTCAACAGAGTGCCCTTCTTACAGAAAGTAAAAGTGATTTAAATATTATGATAGATAAATAAATCAGTTTCATATTTATTGCAATGCTAAATGTGTTTGGACTCATTGATTTACTCACGGCTGTATTGCTAATTATAATTGTGTCATTCTAATAAAAGGGTATTGCCTGCTGCCTGTCACAAGCTGAAAGTAGCCATACAGTAAGACACCTGCCGTCCATCACACGACGACATTGAACTGTAACATGATTCTGGAACAGCTGACCCAAACATACAATCCACAAACATGACAAGGGGGAGCACGAGCTGCTTTTCCACTTCACTTGGGTGAGTCACAGAGGGCAGTCACATGGTGTGTGTGTGTGTGTGTGTGTGTGTGTGTGTGTGTGTATGTGTGTGCAGGGCCGCCAATTAGGGGGAGAAAGTGGGAAAGCTTTCTGGGGCCCAGCCACTATTGGGGGACTCATGTTCTTTGGAGGCCAATCAACCTTACTAAGCTAAACTTTATTTTGAACCCAAATAACAAAACAAGCATTCTATCTAACTTATATCCTATTTCCTCTATAAAACATACAATTAGTATGGGTCCTTTTTTTCTCATGTAACCTTTGGGTGCAACATCCACAGGTCAACCCAAAAAGCATGCTATCACTGATACAAACTGCTTTAATGTGTCTTAAACCCATATGCTTCACATATATACGACTTCCACTTGTACAATTAATGCAGCATCTGTCATACAAATCGATATATGTGATTATGTAGGAATCAGCACATGCACACACACGAGTAAAGGGGCCCCATTGCCTGAACCTTTTCAGGGGCCCAGATATTTGTGTGGACAGGCGTCCCTAGGTAAACGGTTAACACTAAAACACACATCGGTTGGCATGTCCAGTTTTGGGGACAACATTTTGCACTGTGAAAAAGAGCTGAACAGGAGTTCATTTCTGAGGAAATAATATATAAACTGCATGGAGCCATGTTTTGAGAGCACACTTATTTATACAATTTTCTAAGTCTGTACTTGTAGTCCCATCATTGTTTTTGGCTTGCTGTGTATGAATTCATGTGATAGGCCTACATTTGAAACATAATACTATCTTTGCTGTCTGGTTGCGCACATAAACTCAAACTATGTTGGAAGGGGCTCTGCGCCACTGTTCTGATGGTATAAAGTTGCTCTGGATTTAGTGTGCGAGTCACACACATGACTGTGCTTGGGGCCCCTGGCTTGGGATGAGGGGTGTCAGGTTCTTCAAAACTCTCTCTCTCTCTCTCTCAATGAACGTTGGAAGGCAGGAGAAGGAAAATGGAGCGAGCCCCCCCAACGAGTGGCGTGAGGTCTGGGGGGTGTGTCTGCAAAAGGGTGGGCTTGTTACATCTGATTGAGAGATCTGGACCAGATCTTTTTCCACAGCTCTTTGGCAGACAGTTCTGTACATTTGCCTCACACAACACCCCCCCTATCCCAAACTCTCTGCCTTTGGATGCACCGTCACTCCGCACAGCCCAAATTTAGTGTCCACCTGTCGCCTTGCTGGAAGAGGGTTAAGCTTTGTTGTGTGCAACAGAGAGAGAGGGGGGCTGTGGTGTATGACCCCTTTGGCATGTGATCTGAAATAGAAGGGGGATTTATGGCTTTCGGCAGACTGACAATGGCAGCCATCGGCGTCGAAGGCGAGCCCCTCTTTGCTGTCCACGAGAAAATGTTGAGTCATGGCTTGTGGCATGTTGGACTTTGTTTGGGGTTTGCCTGAGGTCTCACCACCTGTCTTTTATTATATACAGTCTATGGTTGAACCAAGTAACCCCCATTGTTTTACATTCGGTAGGTGATGCTTTGCAGATCTGCAGGTTAAAAGATATCAGACTGTTCAACATTATACTGCAAAGTTGCACCTCATGGACAAAGAAACGGTGTACTTGAGTTTTTCTTTTTAAGTTGCCACACTAGAAAGCTTGTCGTACTTTAAAGGCCAGTCCACATCATGCAACAGGCCCCACTAAAGCAAACACAGAGACCAAATGTGGGCCACATCAAACTCCAGAGATTGATACATTATTGTATCCTGGTCCCGCCCGCCTACCTACTTCCGGTCAATTTTCATTTAATGAAATACGATGGTCTGGTAGCACCAGGCTAACATTATTGGTGATCGGTAGAGGAATCTTAAAATGTAATGTAAGCCCTCATCACCGTAATACAAACAGATCTCTTCACAATTGCACTGCATGGTATTCTTCTTCTTCCCTTACACATGCACCTTCCCCTCTCGCCTTCAGCCAATAGTATTTAAGGGCACGAGAGCTTCCTGCTTGCCTGCGTCTCGACCTCTGCCGCGGGACCTCAAGATCAGCCCACACCGGGACTCTCTGGACTGGAGTAGCCTCAACCAAACCACCCCACCCTTCTTCTGCCCCCTCCTACCGCCCCCAAAGCTGGACGCGCTCAACACGCGCGCAACAGACGCACTGCAGAGTAGCGAAGACTCCAGGACGCATCGGACTGATCACTTTGGGCTTCTCGTTTGGATTAACACCTTTTATCTTATTTTGGTTTGTTTGCGGTTCAAGTGCTGCAAGTTGAAGCCGCGATTTGTTTCCCTTTTGGAGTGGGGGAAAGTTTCACGTGTCTCTATTGGGCACCAGACGCGTCTGTCACCCGCTGCTACTGAGCGCCTGGAGCAGCAACAGTCATGCCGGCCGGATTTCAGCCACTCGGTGGGGAGGTAAAGTTTCTGCCATGAAAGCTTTTCTCACTTTAAAAAATGTGGATTGGCTTGTTTTTTAAAAGAAAAAGTCTCAATAGTATGTGATGAGTTTTGTGCCGTAGGAAAATCGGTTTATTTTTTTTCTCGCATCGTGCGCATTTCACTGATCGGTGCGTATTTTATAATTGGGGAGGTTTTACGCACGGGTTGATCTCCTTTTCTAAATGTTCCTGTGTTGTTATTTGCCCACAGTCTGGAATAATGACTAATTGAGAGTAGTTATATATAAAATAATGGCTGATTTGTAACTTCAAACCAACATCAGCGTAGATCTGAACGAGCCCGTATTTAGTCCGTATTTAGCCCAGCCCAGTGTGACCTTGACCAGCCAAATACCTGAGTTTACAGGTCAGAGAGCTCAGTGCTGTGGGTTTGTTAAAGGCCATCCAGTTTGACAAGTTCTTTTACACCGCCCTCATAAACAAAGCCTGTGTTGTATGGGTGCCTGGATTTATGTTGATATTCAATACTAAGAATTAAATGAAGAGTAAATATGATTTGTAAACTTACTGCAGGCTCTGCAAATGTAAAGAAATCCTTCTCCTATGAAACTGCATAGTGCACCTTTAACTGCTCTTTTTAGGACTAATGTAAAGATGAGATGGACGTGTGAATCATTTATGAAGGTACTTTATCTGATTCTGGATGGTTTAATCTGTCCATAAACTGGAAACAAGTGAGACAGAGACGTAGTGTACTGTCATCTGTGATGCCACCAAGACAAAAACTCTTGGAGCCGCCTCATCACAAGAAAACAGAGAGACTGTCTGTTACAGGGCTGGCTGATGCTCCAGGGATGTGGGGACTTAGTGTGGGGATCAGTCCTTTTAATGCTTCATTGTAGAACAAAACCTCTTTGGCGCGGAATTTCAAACAAAACCCAAAGAAAACATACTCTACTCTCAGTTTAGAACTAAATAACCCGTGGTCCTTTGTTATGTTTTACTGGCAGGTACAGATACAAACACACACACGCGCCCCCACACATGCAACCTTCTGTTTTGGTTCATGAATACTAAACAGGACTTATCTACTGAGACTCAACACAGCAAGGTCGTGACTCGTGACCAAGCGTTAACAGACGTTCACCAAGTGCACACAATGAAAACTTAAACTTGGCTGAATGGTCCATCTTAAACAGACAGCGTGCAGATACTTTTTTTTTACACATTTTTCAAAATAACCCAACATGCATTATTAAGATATTCATGTTTGCCATTGGCGTGTGAACTGGTTTTCCCACATTAAAGAACATCATTCTGTCCAAATTGAAAGACCAAACTTTACATTCATAGTTTAAAGTCACTGTTCAATCGCACATGCCACTAAAAAGTCAACTTTTCTTCAGGAAAGTTTTGTTACTACCATGGTGTGTGTGTGTGTGTGTGTGTGTGTGTGTGTGTGTGTGTGTGTGTGTGTGTGTGTGTGTGTGTTGTGTGTCTATTCAACAGGTCTTAAAATGCTTCTTAAGTCTTCCAAAAGCCTGTTGTTATAAGTGTCTGTCAGCATTTCACTTGTGCTGCTGTCTTTTTCACCTCGGCTGAGCTTCAATAAATATTTCTGCTTGAGTAACCAAATCACATTTATTTTTTTAGTTAGGTAATGTCATAAGAATCTAGCTGCTCGGTAACAAGTCTGCCTGTTACAATATGAAACTGCATTTGAGACTTAAACACATTTTCATAGAGGTCGCCTCATCTGTCGACATGGAGACAGGCGCCTATGGTCAGATTGGAATCCGTACGGGAAGCCAAAGTTCAGGAGTCAACGTTAAAGTAGCCTGTGTGATGTCATGGACAGTGTGAAATTGTTTTAAATAAGGGTCACAGTTATTTATAGTTGATGTTAGTGAAGCAGTGCTGAAACCTAAGTGCTCTTATAATCTGCCAATATTATCCTTACGAAAAAGAAAAGCTTAACAGCATCATTCGTGTTGTTTATGTGTTTTCTTTGTGTGTGTGTTTCTACCCCAGACTGTGACGGGAACCTTTGCCCTCTCGGTCTTCACTGCTGTCATGGGTTCTCTGCAGTTTGGATACAACATCGGCGTCATCAATGCACCTCAGAAGGTAAAGCAAAACAGGGCACACATCAGAAGCGATGGGGTACAATAAATGGCCAGTGAAACCCTGTGAAAAGTGTCAAATTTGGCACCAATCTGCCTTAAAGGATGAGCGTAACAAAGTGTAAGACATTTGAAGTGGACATCCACTTAAAGCTTAACCTTGAGCTTTGACGCCACAACATCCCGATGTGCTGCATCAAACGGTGCCGACAGTGTTTAGAAAATAAACCTTTGAAGACAGGCAGGTGATGCAGGGAGGTCCTCTTATGCACAGGAAATAAATCCAAGGGAGTCAGCCTGTGGGAGTAAGGTGAGGTGAACTTCTTAGTTGTGTCAACACACTGAAGGCTGCTCTTTATGGAAGCACAGCAATGCCAAAACATAAGGGATGGGCATGAGTAGTTTAGTCCAAGATCACAATAATTCCTCAAACCCAATCGACTAGCTTATGTATTATCTATTTCTCTAAACGCAACATTGTCTTGCAGGAATAATGATGCGGTTATCGTGCCTATCCAACGCTTAATGATTATTCTCAATCAAAACAGTCACATTAAGGCTACCATTATGATAATAAGGATTTTTTTAGTTTTTCCAAGTTCAAAACACTTTTTCCAAACAAAAAGTAATTGAATATTTTTTAAATGGGGTTGTATGAGGTACTTATGCATAGTTAGTTTGTAACCTCATTGAGATGGCGATCAGCGCAGTCATTTTAAGGAGTTTGGGTGAGACGTTACTCTGGCGGAAGTCAGTGTTGTAGAGTTGCAGAGGGGGCCAGCAGAATTTTTTTTTTTACAATTTATTCAATCGTAGGCTAAATATTGGATATTTTCACTCCTGATTTGCGGACTGATACGCTGCACTGCTCTGGCATATAGCCATTCATTTTTGCACTCTTTTCAAACGTAGTTTGGACTTGTATTAGCCTAATACACCATATCAGCCGATCAAAAGTATTTGCATCAAAGTATTTTATTTTGTTAAACTTCATTTGGTCGGTTAGTAAGAATTGTTAAATACAAGTTAAAACATTTTAAAACACTTGTGTAAGGGAAGAACACACAGCGCACACACACACACACACACACAAACTCAGGTGCCCTTGTTCATCAATGGAATTTGAAACAAGGAATACTCCCATCGCTACACGTCTTCAGGGGAAGGGTTACATGACCTAATTTCCAGAGAGGCAACACTGGTACTGCACACACTTACTGTAGGAAGCCTTCGAATACCAACACTATATGTATATATAGATTGATGTACATGAATTTTGAAAAACCTGACCTTTTAAACTTGTTGCTGCTCATGTTGCAGCCACATGGTGTCC
Source organism: Hyperoplus lanceolatus (assembly GCA_026929865.2). NCBI lineage: Eukaryota > Metazoa > Chordata > Actinopteri > Uranoscopiformes > Ammodytidae > Hyperoplus > Hyperoplus lanceolatus. The sequence continues at coordinate 13,804,891 of CM049417.1, read as the reverse complement.
CAGCACGTAGGCACCGCAAGTACCGCATGTGAGAAATGTATGTGCTGTGGTGCTGTCATTTATGACTGCCTATGTCATGCTTGTGTCCTGCTCTTTTGTAACGGCTGGAATACACAAGTATATTAAGAAGCGCATTAACACAACACTTAAGAGTAGACAAACGTACACAGACAAATGAAGCCCGAGTTGGGTGAGTTTGTTTCTGATTGGCTGCTGGTATCCGGACGACTACTACTGAACTTTGACCCCGGACTACAAACCACACAGCTGACAAAGTTTCACAGGGACACTACACCCAAAATAGAAGCCGAGCTGCTGTGATAGTTCATTGTGCTTGACATTTTGTTGATGTTTGTTTGTTTGCAAATGTAGAGATTTTAGCTGGTTGTTTTAATGTAATGCTGTGCATTACATGAAATGCCCTTTCATTAAAGATCAGATATTACGTACCTTTCTAGGTTCAAATTTGTGATTTGGGTTTCTACTATTAACAGTTTTCATTGTGTAGAGTCAATGAAAAAATGTGTATTTCTCACAGTGCCATTGGTGAATCTCCTCCCTTCAGCATCTGGGTGAAATGCTTTGTTTCAGAGCCTGAGGGGGCTGAGGGGGTTTTTGATCACAGATTTTCTGAAAGGTGGAGGTCGAGAAAAAAGAGAGTATATATTTTACATATTTTATCTGTTACCTTCTGAACTGTTCATCCTCCTTATAGTTTTTTTTTATCCATTTGGTTGTATGGCACCTTTTATATTGATCAAGTTCCTTGGAAAATTAAAGATTGACCAAACGTTAGGGTCATAAATCATTTGTGCCAATCCTACAGTTTGAGAGTTTATGACGAATACAAACGTGAAACCTAAACATATCTCATTGATTTGGATCTCCTGTCCACTGCTTGCACTGTGCAGATGATCGAGGCAGAATACAACTCAACATGGGTGAAACGGTATGGAATACCAATCCCTCCTGGGACCCTCACCTCCCTCTGGTCCCTGTCCGTGGCCATATTCTCCATCGGTGGGATGCTGTCCTCCTTCTGCGTGGGCTTCATCTCCGAGTGGCTGGGCAGGTAGGGTAACACAACCGGATTACGCACACCAATGTAGCATTTCTTCTTAATGTGCGAGTTAATATTTGGCATGTGTATTGCTGAATGAACCCAAGCGTCTTAAAAGCTTTTGAAACCGTTTTACATGTTACGCGCTTGAGCTGATTTACTGCATGTCTGAGCGTGGCTTCACACTTCACCGTGGTGACAAATGCGGGGGGACTCTGCCCAGGATGTTCCTCATGGAGCCAGTTTTCCCATTTTGTAACCTGAGCTGAACTGCTGTCTAGAGCTCCCACTGACTGAAAGTGGATCTTAGCACAGCTGGCACTGGTTCAAGACGGGTGTGTGTGTAGGGCTTTGGAGATGGTAGTGTTCAGCATGGGGTGCATTCGGGACAAGGTCTTCCTGCAAAAAAGCAGCTGACACTGGTTTGGTTGGTGCCGTGACCTCTGAGGTCCAAAGGAGTTCAACTGCAGTGTTACATTTTATTACACTATATGATTTTAACAGTAGATCTTTTCGTTGGGGATTTGTGTTGAAAGTCCCCTTCTCTTGCTTAATGTTATGTCACTTGGCTGTTTGAGCTTGGCTCTGAGGAATGATGCAGAGTTTGACATTAGAAAGTTGCTTTCACGATCGTCTGCTGAAAGAGGAAACATTTCATTAAGACTTTATGTACCCCGAATATCAGTTCGAGCGATCAGAACTTTGTGACATCACACGTTAAAAAGATAAAAAGCAAGGGATCTTTAAAATATCTTGATGTCTTCTTAGTACAAATGGGCCATACCATGTAGGGTTCATCTGTACAAAGAAGTACTACTTACTTTATGTGCGATCATTATTTTTTAAGGTTATTTAAGAAGTCAGGGGTTAACCCTTGGGTATCCTTAACTTTTACTACGCCTTGGTTACCTTAGAGGACAAAAACGTCCTCTCCCTATAAACTGCCATAAAAACATTATACAGTAATATTTTTTTCTACTTTTTTTTTTACAAACCTTTTATCCCACTTGACCTCTTCACATACATATCAAATATTCATTCATTTGTAATTGCTTTTAACCCTTTACATGCAAGTTTATGCGATGACGTGAGCCATTTTTATTTAAAAAAAACACAATAATTGAAAAATTTCTCATATAATAGATGCAAAGAGAATTTTTTTGAGTTGGATAATTAGACTCTAGGATATGTTAATGATTTGCAATAAAACTGCTTTTGATATATGTTTAGTATTTGTGCAGTCACAGATGCAAATAAATACTCCCTCTCATGACCTTAGAGGACAAAAACGTCCTCTTCCTATAAACTGCCATAAAAACATTATACATTAATATTTTTTTCTACTTTTTTTTTACAAACCTTTTATCCCACTTGACCTCTTCACATACATATCAAATATTCATTCATTTGTAATTGCTTTTAACCCTTTACATGCATGCTTATGTGATGACGTGAGCCATTTTTATTTAAAAAAAACACAATAATTGAAAAATGCCTCATATAATAGATGCAAAGTGGATTTTTTGAGTGGGATAATTAGACTCTAGGATATGTTAATGATTTGCAATAAAACTGCTTTTGATATATGTTTAGTATTTGTGCAGTCACAGATGCAAATAAATACTCCCTCTCATGACCTTAGAGGACAAAAACGTCCTCTCCCTATAAACTGCCATAAAAACATTATACATTAATATTTTTTCTACTTTTTTTACAAACCTTTTATCCCACTTGACCTCTTCACATACATATCAAATATTCATTCATTTGTAATTGCTTTTAACCCTTTACATGCAAGTTTATGCGATGACGTGAGCCATTTTTATTTAAAAAAAACACAATAATTGAAAAATGCCTCATGTAATAGATGCAAAGTGGATTTTTTTGAGTGGGATAATTAGACTCTAGGATATGTTAATGATTTGCAATAAAACTGCTTTTGATACATGTTTAGTATTTGTGCAGTCACAGATGCAAATAAATACTCCCTCTCATGACCTCCCTATAAACTGCCCTAAACACATTATACAGTAATATTTTTTTCTACTTTTTTTTTAAAACCTTTTACCCCACTTGACCTCTTTACATACATATCAAATATTCATTCATTGTTAGTTGCTTTTGACCTTTTAATTCCAGTTTCTTTGATGATGTCAACAAAGTAACAAAGTGAACCTGCAGCCACCTGAAAACCACATTACAGCTGCACACATATGCATGCGCACAAAGACACACACACATACACACACACACAGTAATTTCACAACACACACACAGACACAACCCTAAGGTATCCATATAGATCCACACTTTCCATTAATTTCTCATATTTCTTATGTTTAGGCCTGCAACTCTAAAAAATTACAAAAAAGTACAAAAATGGTTTTAGGGAGCATATTTGATCCTCAAAAAAAACTGGAGAAAATAAATGATTGAGCTAGATAGGGCTAAAAAAGCAGTTTTGGTGTCTTAAGTGTTATATTATTGCCTAATATCATCACATTTACATGTGTTTGTCATCATGGCTATGGTTTGAAAAAATAAAGTTTAAATTGGGCCATTTTTTCCATACACGTTTGAGTTTGTAAAGTTTGGCTGTGTGTACACAAACACACACACTATATTTTCTCAATACACACATATGCACCACACACTAACATCCCTTCCATCACACTCACACCATTTAGGTTGAATTTTTTTTTCTATTGCACTGTGGGGGCAGGACCGACAACCTGGAAAATTGCTTGTAATTCAACCCTATGCCAAATATAGGGAAATGGCTAAAAATTTTGATGGTGTTGAAAATGATCAATTTTGATGCTTTGTGTCTAGGATGAAAGCATAAAATCATTGAAAAAAATATTTTATGCTGTAATGACAGCAGGATCAAATTGGTGAAAAAAGGCCATTTTGAATGGGAGTCAATAGGGGACAAAAACGTCCTTAGGGAGCTGAGAGGAACAAAAAAGTGTACAGCCTTTATAATAGATGGTACAAAGTTGCTGAGTAGAAATTCACAAAATATTTGAAAAAAAAAAAATCCCTGGCCAAAAATATTTCAGTTAACATAAGCACAGCCAAAGTTATACACAAAAAAGAGCGTAAAAAAAGTGCGAAAGGACAAAAACGTCCCCAAGAGCACCTAAGGGTTAAAGCAACTAGCTCAATGTTTTTGCATAACACTGCCCTCTTGTGGCAAAAATATCACTGGTTTTGCATGCATATTTCACATTTACAACTTAGAGATGGGCATAACTTGTTTAGTTATCTGTGAAATCATTTAAGTATATAAAAAAACTTATGTATAATGTTTGTTATTTCAAAACTAAAGGATGTGTTTTTAATGTTTTATATATGCACGGTAATGAACAATTCTACATATCATGGATGGAAGTGAGAATATGTTGCATTCCGGAAAAGGAATTTCCACAATGACTCTTGTCTGTGTTTTTCTTTCCCAGGAGGAAAGCCATGCTCATAAACAATTTGTTTGCCTTCATTGGTGGAAGTCTGATGGGGATGTGCAAGATCTGCAGCTCCTTCGAAATGATGATCTTTGGAAGGTTTGTCATCGGCGCCTACTGTGGTAAGCCGACCCGTCGTTCTGCTGTCTCCTTAATTTCTGGATAGAATTGAAGGAAATTTACAGGATTTTAAAGTTGCTTCTACAGCTTTTATGTGCTGTCTTCAGTCTCTCAAAGTATCTATCTCTCAAACAACTTTTCCCCTGTGTAGGGTTGGCATCGGCATTGACGCCGATGTACATTGGTGAGATAGCTCCTACGAGTCTGAGAGGGGCCCTTGGCACACTGCACCAGCTGGCAATAGTCACTGGTATTCTCTTTGCACAGGTATGGCTGCACTGATTACACAATTACTCTGTACATACAAAGACTGAAAGTTAAAAACATCATGCATGCATGAGAAAAACAAGAAATATATTTCACCTCTTTCCCTAAGCCAACTCTCAACTAAAGATAAAATGATGAGGCTTTTTAGAAACTGAAAACGTATCCCAAAATGAATAAACCCACCAATGTTGCAACGTTATAGCCAATTCCCATTTATATGCGTCTGTCCTCTTTACCTTTATTTCCATGTCCCGATAGAAGAATAGGTGTTTAATATTTGTATTCTTTTAGCAGCCTTTCCTTGAAATGTTTTTATTTTATTTCATTTAAAATCTTCTGTGCTCACCACTTGATGATCCTTCTCCCTGTGCAGATCCTGGGTCTGGAATCGTTGCTGGGCAGTGAGGAGTTGTGGCCCATTCTGTTGGGTATAACTGTGGTGCCGACGGTTCTTCAGATGTCTCTGCTGCCATTCTGTCCCGAGAGTCCCCGCTTCCTCTACATCGTCCGCTGCCAGGAGCACCAGGCCAAGAGAGGTGAGCGGGGCTGGCGCACTCCAGGCCGGTCTTAGGACATCTTTAAAGGTGTAGTAAGCTATTCCAGAGAAAGCTTGTTTATATTCAAACTCAGCACCAAAGCAAGTACACCCCTCCCTTCCTTCTCCTTCAGAGGCTCCGCCCCAAGGCGAGTCTTATCTTGACAACAGTAGTCGTCACTAACTACCTGTCAAAAAGCATTGTTGTTGTATAACATCTCAAACGCTGCCTGTAGCTGATTGGCTGAAGAAGTGTTGACAGTCTTGGTCCAACTGTGTACAAACTAAGGACTTGTTTCAATTTCACACACAGTATGGATAGGTAGCAGATAAAGCTATACAAGACATTGTATTGATGTTTACTGCATTTTTTTGTTGCTATCGAACTACGACCACAATCATTTAAATAACGATTAAAAAGACTGAGATGCTGAGGACTGAAGGCTGTGTGTTTTTTGGTCCTAAAAACCTGGAAGTTCATTTAACCGACTGGAAATTGACACTGAATTTGTATTTTTTTGCCCTACTCCTTTGGTCATAAAATGTAGCTATGGTATAAATACAGCTGGTCTTACAAATAAAAGGTGCAAACTGAAAGTTGTCAGGTTTACTCCAGTGTAAATCTAATAACAGTACAGTATTTGTACTAAAGTGCCCTCAGGTTGCCTCATGTAAGATTTAGTGGACTTCATGTACTAGAAAAAGGGCCTTTACAGTGTTTACAGGATCTTAAATTGGCTTCTTGCTTCAAGCATTCAGTTGCCTAAACTCTAATATGTAATGCAGTTCTCACTCCTTACGCATGGCCTTTGTGCAGGCCTGAGGAGGTTGACGGGCAAGCAGGAAGTGGGCGACATGTTGGCAGAGATGAAGGAGGAGAAGAGGAAGATGGACAGTGAGAGGAAGGTCTCTATCCTGGAGCTCTTTCGCTCTCCGCTCTACCGGCAGCCCATCATCATTTCCATCCTGCTACAGCTCTCCCAGCAGCTGACTGGGGTCAATGCAGTGAGTTCATGAGTGTCCAAAGTCCATAAAAAGGATCTTCCGCGGAAAAAAATTAACAAGTGCAGTATACATTCTGATTTAATTGTAATCTGTTAACTCCTCTGGACAGATTTTCTACTACTCCACTGATATCTTCATGAAGGCAGGAGTCCAGAGTCCAGTCTATGCCACCATAGGAGCGGGCGTGGTAAACTGTGCGTTCACCATGGTCTCGGTCAGTAGATAAGCCAAAATGCCTTCATCTAATCTTTCTCATAAAAGAATTTGACTCTAGCCTAAATAGTTGTTTCCTTAATTCAGTAAGGATAAAGAGTTCAATCCTGCTTTGTACCAAAGTGTGTCTCTATTACTGTTTAATGTTGTTATCAAAGAGCAAATACACAGCAGATTTTCTTGGGCCCGCCTCTCAAACATTCCTGCATCCAAATAGGCCAAGTTTGTTTTTTGCTGGTCAAGATGTTTCAATGTCATCAAATGGGTCTCTAGAAGAAGCTGGCCTTTTGGTGTTGCCTTTTGGGTGGGAATGTTGGTCAGTTGATTCATCTACAGTATACTGTCTGAGGTTGACATTGGTGTTTAATTCCAATGACTTAGGTGGTTCTAAGTGAAATCCCCTCCAAGTTGTTGGATGTATTGATTAGAAATTGGTTATAACATTTCAAGATGGGCTGTAATAACTTGTGTGATGCTTTGTCCAATACTTCAGTTTATTACAAAATACCTGCAAAGCTAACATTTCCATCAGCCTTGGCTGCAATTGGTGTTTGGTAATGTTCGCATGCTAACATGATAAGCTAAGATGGTGGCATAGCCTACACTATTTGGGGTTAGGTTCCAACTGCCTGCTGAAAATGATGGCCTTTTTGTTTCAACATTTTCTTTATATTATCAGCTCTTCCTGATCGAGAAAATGGGTCGACGGACGCTGCACATGCTGGGACTTAGTGGGATGTGCATCTGCGCCGTCATCATGACCATTGCTCTTGCTTTACTGGTGGGTTTCCGAAAATTGGCATCCTAATGTACCGATGTACTGAATATGTTCTTTTATAAACCTCTGAACCCCTTTTCCTCCCACCTCACAGGACAGTGTTCCTTGGATGAGTTACATCTGCATGCTGGCCATCTTTGGCTTCGTTGCCTTCTTTGAAATCGGCCCAGGTCCAATCCCCTGGTTCTTTGTAGCAGAGCTGTTCTCTCAGGGTCCAAGGCCAGCCGCCATGGCTGTAGCCGGGTTCTCCAACTGGACTGCCAACTTCATCATTGGCATGTGCTTCCCATTTGTTGCTGTAAGTACCTTTACCATCAGTAACTGTTGTTGATGTTATACAAATTATTTTCTGCATCTCATTCAAGAGTAGATCCAAGGTTCACTCCTCACGTTGTTGAATCTGATCCCAATCATTCCTCAGGACCTCTGTGGGCCATACGTCTTCCTGATCTTCGCAGCGCTTCTTCTCTTCTTCCTCATCTTCACATTCTTCAAGGTGCCAGAGACGCGGGGCAAGACCTTCGACCAGATTGCAGCAAACTTCCAGCAGCGCCCGATTGGGGGAATGATGGACATGGATATGGATATGGATATGGACCTGGACAAGCCCAGCACAGAGTTGGACTATTTGGGGGATGAAAGCCACAACTGAAGAAGTCTGCGCTTGAGGACAAATGGGACTGAGTACGGTTTTGGGTGACCTCTGTATGTGGGGGCTGACTCCAAACTTTTATTTTCTGACATGTATATTGTCAATTGTTGTATACATATAGATTGTGGTGCCAAAGCAGTGTTAATAGGGGTGTTTTTGAAAATTTCCTTTTGCTGGTACCACTGTGATAGGATTTTAGCCTTGAAAAAGGCTGAAAACCAATAGTTTTAGAGTTGATGGCTGTAGATTCAAGGAATAATTTGCCCATGAGAACAAAAGTGTCCGGACTGTTAAGGCTGCCAATGAGGTAGCATTTTATTCCATGGCGATGCATTCAGTTGCGATATTGACGGACGGAGGTTGAAAGACTTTGGAATTCCTGCACTTTATCTACATAGACATCCAAAGTTTTCAGAGTTTGTTGGTAAAACAAAAAGATAAGGATATACAGTCATGGTGTTGGGGATGCGTGCTTTTTTTGTACTAAAGCTGGAAAGAGTCCAAATCCAACCAATTAAAACATTTAACTGACAGATTTATGTAAGATTTTTACCAATAAACAACTACTGTATCATGTTCAACAACACAATCAAACTTCGCAGTTACTTAAATAAGACATTTAACAATAAATACTTTTTGTTTTATTAACACCAACTATAGAAAATTGTCAAGTAAAAGATTTGTAACATTTCATTTAGCCAATTTTTCATGGATTTATTAAAAGGCATAGTACTATAGATGCATTGACATTAAACATTTGGGATGTTGGACTTCTTCATTTAAGAAAAAATATTCTGTAGATAGACAATTTTATTTTGATTTGAGTACCAAAACTCAATTATAGGATAACTGCAGAACAATTATATACCCCCAACAAAAACCCACTAATTTACCCAGATTCCTGTCAATCGTTCCGACGAGAGACTCAAGTCCTTTCCAATCTGGGCTTGCAATCATTGTTTCCCAGCAAGCTGAAGCAAAGTGCCATTGCAACGTATTTTTCTGATCTTGAGAAACTCATTGCACAAACTGTAGAAAGGCTACTTTCAAAAAAAGAAACTATATTTTAGTACTTCATATGTACATATTGTGTGTCATTTGCGTGTTAATATATAGGGATATAAGGGTCTAAAAGTTTCAGTTCTTTATGCACTCCAGTAGGTGTTTATTTTGTAAAAAGATGCCCAGGACTAGAGCAAGATGTGCAATCAAAGGGCTGTCCGTAAAGAGAAGATATTGTTGTAGATTTTTTTTTTTTAAATCACAATATTATACTGGTGAATTTTCTTTTCTTCTTTGATGTTTGCCGTCTTTTCTTTAATGGTGTGTATCACTACCTTCTGAAGATTTGTATTGAGGTTGTTCATAGATGACCTGGTACTTGTATAGTGTGAATATAGATGCTGTGGTCATGTTGTGACCAAAAAGGATGCAAGTACTGTAAATACTGTTACTCAAAACACCTGTGGAGGCTTCTTGATTTCTAACTATTACTGAATGGTCTTTCCATATTATGAAGGACCATTTTATAAACAAGTGAAAATACAGACACAAGCTGCACCTTTTAAACTGCAACTCAGTCACAATTGCCATTTAGAAATGAGGACCAAATGCTGAGATTTGCAAACATGATTTATTAAACATTTAAAGTACTGACATTGCACACAATCCCCTCCAAAAGCAAAGGCACACAAGTAAAACAAAAACAAAAAAAGTTTTTACACTGTCCATCCTCAACTGAAGAGACGAAGGGAGTGGGACTTAACTAACTCCCATAATGCACCACCAACCTCACACCTGCTTGGTTTTCCCCTCTTCAACCAAATTAAAAAGATAAATAAAAATCAAGGCTGGTTTCTCTATAAACTACTTGATCTGGCCCATTCTAGGCTATTAAAGAAAAGCGTTTTTTTAAACTGGGGTTGGAATAACTGGGCTACCAAGCAAGAATGTCGATTATTTCCCATTTTTTCTTTTTTTTTAAAGATGTACTTTCAATTTCAAAATATACTACACCCACCAACCACCTGTATCCAAGCCCTTCTTCCCTACCTCATCCCTCTCCAAATGTCAGTGTCTAGGCAGGAACACACAAGAGCAGATGGGAGGGGAGGGGAAGTGGGGGTCTGAGGGATGACAGCCAGACTGGGTGGGTTGGAGGATGGGGAAGTGCAGGGAGGGGGGAGCAGTGCTTGCGTTCTGAAATAGGTCCGGTCCTCAAACCCTAGGATCTGCAACACAAAGTCAAAACCAACCACCAGATTAAATATTCAACACAAAAAGAGAAATATAATATTCTAAAAATTTAGTCACAAAATCCACACTATAAATTCTGCTACTCCCACCTCTTGCCAAGGGTCACATGACTGTCCTCTCACTAGCGTCACTCTAGCGTCGGTGCCGGTTCTGTTGTGGCAGCTGCCTGCTGTGGGGAAGGAGGAGGTTGACATCCCCGGTGATTATACAAGACCGAAAAAAATATATAATTTATATCCATCTCAGTTAAAATTTGCTTCAGCACCTACCTCGGGTGATATTGACGTTTTAGGGGAAGCCTTTGGTGATTTTGATGTGGATTTAAGGTCAGCTGGTTTTGAGGTCTGAGGGGGGGTTCCAGGCTCTGATGCAGACTTCTCTGTATCATTCTAAATTATTTTTAATGTGTTAGCCATGCAAAAGTAAACCATGATATAACTTAAAAGCCTGTAAAGTGATATGTAACTAAAACAGACACCACAAAAAAAACACCAGAGGAAGTTCAATACAGATATCTAAAACTTATCTTTGTATTTGGAAAACGGCCCACATACCGTTGCTCAATCTGTCCCCAATGCCACACCTAAAGCATTTGAGCAACAACTCACTTTTGAGGTGGAGGACTCAGAGTTCCTTTGCCTGCGGCGTCTGAACTGGCGGCGTTGTTGTTGTTTCTGGCCCTCAGCCACTTCTCCGTTGGTCTGTGGGCTCTCAGTGGCCTCCGTCTGCTTCACCTTGCCTGGCTCCTCCTGACCCTCTTCTGGGGCCGCCTGCTGCTCGTCTGCAGGCTGACTTGGAGCCTGACGGGGCCGAAACGGTCTGGGAATACCAGAGAAGAAGGGAAAGGTTAAACCTGCTCTGCATTCAGGAGCAGCAAATTAGAGAAAAGAGAGAAAAAAATAAAAATAAAAAATCAAATACAGATGTTATGTCACCTGCGGTACGGGCGCCAGGACCTGCGCTGTTGCAGTCGCTGCGTTTGGTCGCCCTCTGCATCACCGATCTTCTGCTCTCCCGCCTCACCCTGACGGAGATCAAGCAGACAAAACCTCAGAATAGTCTGCCACAACAAAAAGGGATCTAAACAAAATCTTATTACTTTAAAGACCTTCTTACAATATTTAAAACTCGAGAAAAAGCTTTACCAATGTTTAAATGTACAACTATTCCATCAAGTTGTTCTGAACCGGGTTCTGCTTTACTTTTATGTAATACCCGCTTTACACATTTATTCTGGGTTGTAGTCCCCCTTAAGCTTCCTTTCACAAAAATGTTCAAACACAGGAAATGACCGCTCTTTCTCAGTCTTCTGCCTTTTTTAAAAGCTCCACAGGTTGCCCCCCTGGAAGTTACGTCACATCGACAGAGCCTCCGTGTGAAAGCAACCAGGGATGTGACATGTGACAAGATCAAGGCGCAAAATTATGATGAAAAAAATAAGTAAAAGTATGTCCGAATTGTATGCCTAATGCATGCTTCTAGATTATATTTGAGGTCAGCTTTAGTATGTAGAATAGAAAAAGAAAGTATGCATTTTAGAACGCAGCCTCAGATTAGTAGTACCAGTACTTGTGCCTCAGCTTACATTTTGTGACTCTGGCCGGGGTCTGCGGGGCCTACGGCGGCGCTGTGGAGGTCTGGTCCCACCATTCTCCCCCTCACCCCCTTCGTCCTCCCCCTCCACCGCGGGGGCCTGGCCATCAGCTGGGACATCCGGGTCACCAGGCAGAGGGCTGCGGGGGAAGAACCGCCGACGGAAGCGCCGTTTGTTGGGTGCGTAGCGGCTCCCTTTGACTGGCACACCTCCTGGGCCAGTTACATTGGCTGCTTCAGAGCCCTGTGGTACAACCGAAGACTGTCATGGTACATGCAAAACTCAAAACACCCTAAAAAGCACCATGGTATTCCATTGAATGGATTCCCCGATACACACCTTGGCTGCTTCAATCACATCAAACTCTACCACCTCCCCATCTCCCACACTGCGGAGGAATTTCCTTGGGTTGTTCTTCTTGATAGCGGTCTGGGGAGACGGAGTAAACGTCAAAGGGTGGTTCAATCAACCCATGGAAATTTTATTCAAGAAAATGCTCTTTGCCTCACCTGATGAACAAACACATCTTCTTTGGTGTCATTCCTGGGAAAAAAAATTATTGGCAAACTTGAATAATAGTTAAAGACTACAGAAAAATCAAATAACTGCAGTGAAGCAAGATGTGTAGAGGCAACTGTACCGGTTTATGAAGCCATATCCGTTTCGTACATTGAACCATTTCACTGTTCCTTGGACCAAGGTTGCTACAGTAACAGGTAGCACATAATTAATGTGGTTCCCAGTAACATTTCACAAAAGATACATTGTTATATAGCCATTCTGAAAAAAAATCATACATATCTTATTTCTATCAATGGGAAACCTTGCTTACAAGAATTGAGAGTTCAATTGTCAATCATTAACAGTAATATTTGAAACCAGGTTGGCACTAGGTCACGACAAGGAGGTGGGGGCTGCTAAACATTACGGGTACACGTCTTAGTAGCCTAAATGTCACAAAACAATACAAGCACTGGACAGCTTATTTGAAAAATCGCCTAAAATGCAATTAATTAGCACGTTAGCTTCTCAGCAAATTGATTTGCACCTGGGAGGGCGCGCGCGCATGTCCCTGCTTGAGCACGAGACGGCTGATAAGCCTGATAAGGGGCAATTTAGGTCAAGTGTTCACATTAACAGACAACTAAATTCCTGAATAAGTTGGTTTCAGTACAACGAAAAACAAATAAGAAAAAACACGTTAAGTAAATAAATGTTGTGAGAACCAGTTGTCTTCAAGTGACCATCATTTAAGTTAACTTTAAATTAAACACCTAGGACTACATTTTGTTTTATGTCAATCCACTGTTAAAGCGGATAAATGTTTGACTTCATTGGTAAAAAACAATTGCTTCTCAAAAGAAACCCATGTGTAAAACTCGGAACACGAGTCAACCCAAAAATAACGAGACAAGTGATATAGCTTGAGTTGCACCTTGCGCTTAATTGACACAATGCCCTATTTTTTTTATGTTACAAATGAAAATACTTTTTTTCAAACTCTTTTTCGCCCCTTTTCTTCCTAAACCTCAGTGGGACTGTACAAATCAACTTTGTCCCGCAATATGAGCGTTAATTTCTCCCATATTCACAATGACATGAATTAAAACTAAAGTTAAAAAAGGCCCTGAACACGCAGGTTTAGGCTTGAATCACTTGTTTTACTTACCAATGACTGTCCTCTCCGGCTGTGGCTCGTCTGTCACAGGTGCTTCCTCTGGTAGAGCAATCTGCGCCTCTGCGTCGGTCATGCTCGCTGTCGGATTTCTTCACTACTTCCACTCAGGAGCCCCCTCCCTCCAACTCTTCCCAAAACTTTTCTTCGTCTTCTTCTTCTTCTTCGAGGATTTGCGGCAGTCGTCCTCCGTCGCGTTGCATTACCGCCTCCTCCTGGATGTCCACCCCAAAGTCCTCACATTAGTCCAGGGAAAAAAAACAATGCTTTTCTGCCCATTGAGTAGCCTACTGTAGTACAGTAGCCTATATGCATTGATGCAATAATAGAAACTATTTTATGATGATAAAACTATAGCTGCAGCCACCCAGTACAGTAACTGCAGCTATAGTTTTATCTCAATTTAAAAGGTAAATACAGATGAATGTAAAATGAATGTAACAAGCATATTTAACTTGCTGGGTGAGCTGTCTGGAAAATCTCTGATGAAGGCCTATACTGAATAATTATTTTGACCAGTAAATAAATACTCCCTCTTAACTTTTCAGGGCTGTCATTATGTTCTGAGCACCAGCTTTACTGTGGGTTTGGTGGCATAGCAACATCAGTGAAGTCTATATGGGATTAAGGAATAACTTAATGTTCATTTTGGAGTTATGATAACTATGTCGTTAAGTGCACTGCAGCCCTTAGCACATAGGTCACAGGACACCAGTTTAAAAACACTAAATTGAGCCCGGCAGCTCCACTGCCAAGTTCAATGAAACCATTGGGCATTAGGTCTCTGGACAGAATAAAAGGCTCTAATTAGAAGTGTAATTATTAGTAGCAGAGGGAATTACAGCCACAGGAGCACAATGAGAGGATGGCAGCACTGACACTGTGGACATTAAGAAGACACTGTTTGGTTGGTGGTTGTAGGCCTATGTTTTTAATCAAAATGTATGTGTAAAAATATATATGTAAAACAAAATTTATGGGTAGATGAACCTGCAGTCCATGCAAAGCCAAGTCCTGAGCTGAGTGGCCAAATTTGCAATTTCATCTTCATCTTACATCAGGTAAAAGTGTGTGATTATGTCAGAGAGGACATAACATTTTTAACGACCAGACAATTAATAATTTACTGCTTTTTTCTCTATTTCTTTTTCATCTTCCATTCCACCTCTACTTCTGAAAACAAATGCCTTCAAAAGGTATGCCAGAAATACAACAATAGCTCCTGTAAACATGCATACCAAGTTTTATTTTGTGTGTGTGAAATTGTCAAAAAAAATCATGAGCAACAGTGCACAAGCACTCACATCCTTGTATGTACTTACTTTAAAGTAAGTTGCATTTTTTCTATAGCCTCAATGTTATTAATATTAATGAATACACACGATTGCTATAATAGGCCGACAAATGTATCGGTCAGGCTATATTTTAAAGTAAGGCAGTATTGTCCAAAAATGCATTTATGGTCTGCTTTGAGTAAGGCCTTATCAAAAATCACCAACAGAGTACTCATTAGCGTATTTTTCTTCTGTAGAAAATCTTGGTCCCATTTTTTACCAGGGAGTCATTATCAATAATGGTTAATTATGTGTTTGTGTTACAAATGTATGCTGTTGACAGATATCCTAAAAAAGCTTTCTTAAACTCTTAATGTCAATGTTGGTCTCTATCCAGTCGAATCTACTGGATAGCAGGATAATGAATCCAGTCTCAGATAGTTGATAGTAGGCTACTGAATCAGTTGATAGTAGGCTACTGAAACTGTCATAGCCTACTTTGTAACAGATATTCTAGATAAGCACCTATCTGACAACTGACTTACATCATGATGACAGCTGTTATCTCCATAACAACTGTGCTAACTTCATCCTCTGATGAGAACCATGGAAGCAGTTGAAAGTAGCTATTTAAATATGTTTTTTATATTACAATACTAATTTGTATAAATATTAACAGCCATATAGCATTAGCACATGTAGGCTTATTTTCTAGATACAAAGGCGGGTGAATTATTTTATGACTACTGTAGGCTATAACGTTGTTAGAACAGAATGTTACTTCTGAGGGGACTTTATTCTGACAGGGGAAGTCATGTGTCCAGATAGTTTCTTTCATGTCCTGTCAGTGGTGAGGAGCTGGATGAGGGAGAAAAGGTGGAGTGAAGCCGTAGTTTGGTCCAGGCCAGGGCGCTGATTCTTCTCCGCCCGGCGGCTGGCTCTGACGGGTTCTGTTCACCTCTGCGACGAGGTAGGCTAAACACTGGATAACAAATCAGAGACAGAGAAGAGAGCGGAAACGATAGAGGAATAAACGAGAGGGTGCAGAGGAGCGACGAGCCACCGAGGAGGAGACAACCCCCGGCCAGACGTCCCGTTGACACGGACATAGGGAGGCACAGAGGAGGAGGAATTAACGGGAGAAAGGCTGGTAGGCTTAAATAACACAAAAGAGGAGAGCCATTATCACTAGGGTGAGTCCCTTATCAAAACACCCAATAGACGGGGCGTGTTTGCGCCTGAGCAGATGACTTATCCTATGCACACATGTCTCGTGGTCTCGTCCGAACCTCTAGTGATATTTTCCCTTTAAACGCCAACCTTGAAGTGACAGAGGGTTGTTTTTACCAGCATATTAAGCTTACTAAACACACAACCTGTCTGACTTGTTAGCTAAAATAGGATAAAAAAAAAATAAAAAAAAAATATATATTGATTTGACATGTCAACAAGTCAACTAATCGACATAGTCCGGTCGGTGCACGCGAGTAACCCCATCGCTATTAGCATAGTCATACCTTACTCACGCAGGCCAATATTCAGTCAATATCCATATCTGTTGGCATGTTCACGGCTAGCAAATGATTCATAACGGCATTGTGGTTCATTGTTCATTTTGCCTCGTGAACCGGAGTCCCCGCATCAGAAGGGGCTTCGGCCTGAGTGCGCGTGTATGAGGGGACACCGACCATTAAAGACGTTTCCTACCGCGGGCAGTGGCGCTTTCCGCTTCACATGCGCTAGGCTAGGCCGCACTATGCCCCTCTCTTTGCTCTGCCAACACTGCGGACAACCCCTTTAAAATAGGTCCATGGTACAAATTGTACCTCACACACGGCCCCGATCCACCTCAACCCCGGGGTGTGACTTCTACACTTAACTAGAGGACATTTCTTTACACTGTTTTAACGTTTCGTTATACTCTTAATTATATTTTCAGGAATAAGTTTATTTATTTGAATCATGTGACTACTTGCTGAAGTTGTGTAGCACAATTGTATGACACTCTACTCGTGGCAGGATTATGCTACTTTAATAAATTTGCTGACTCATAGTTTGACAAAAAAAAACTGTGGCTAAATAAATGTCACAACAACCTCCTAATTATTGCTTTTAATTTGTGATATGGCTTCTTTTTACGGTAGGATTTGGGCTTGCTTTGGAAAACAGGTGCCATGTTTCTGTTGCTTTATTTAGCCCTGTCTGTTCTGTCAGACCCAATAAGTTTTAATTGGTGCCAACTCTTACATTTCCGTCCTACTCTGCTAAGATATTGACAGATAATCACTGGCTGCTCTTCTTTCTGCGATGACTAATTTATCTAGGCCTATAGACGGGTTATTCTATGATATAGCCTAAAAATCCAACATAAGCCACAATAAAGCTGGTTTTAGTTGTAATGCCAAGCTATATCTGGGTATCCTAAATTATTTCAATAGCTGTTTTGAAAGTTCTGAAGCACAAAAAGTTTACATTGTATTTCCTTTAGTCAAATGTTGTAGTTGGCGTATAGTTATTGTATAGGCTTGTTTGAGAACTTATTTTGTTTGACGAAAAAAAAGTTTTCTAGAAAAATAAGGCAAGGACAAAGTAGCCTACTGTTTTTGTACCATGATAACAATATTTTGGCCAATATCCACACATTAACCAGTCTTACTAGACATAATTTTAAACTTATGGAAAATTCAATTCCAAATCATTGAATCGTCATACTTCACAACATCTGGTCTGTCACACATTTTTATGGTTCTCCTGAATGCATTATGATGAGTGTGTACTGATGTCCTTTTCCTGTGTGTTGGCTTCCACAGCAGGCATGGCAGATGCAGATCTGGACTTCCAGACGGGCGATGCCGGGGCGTCTGCCACCTTCCCCATGCAGTGCTCAGGTCTGCGCAAAAATGGCTTTGTGGTGCTGAAAGGCCGGCCCTGTAAGATCGTAGAGATGTCCACCTCCAAGACCGGCAAGCACGGCCACGCTAAGGTCAGGGGAAAAAAACCTCTCAAGTGCTGGTATATACTGTAGATCAAAGCCACAGACCTTTTCAAAATTAATTAAGCTCTTTTGGGATTTAATGTTTGACTCAATTTATTAAAGGAGTGGATTATCTCTCCATTTATCTCTGGAATAAACACAAGGTGTTACAATAATGCGCCCCTGCATTCAGCCTTTGAAAAGTGTGTATTATAAATTATGTTTGAACACGATACACTTGTCGATTACTTTTTTTAAAAGGTTCGTAAATAGCTCCAGCATTATCATAACACATTGGACATGGGATATTTCATATATACTGAAATGATTGATAAAATATACAGGTTTCTTTTGGGGGGGGGATAGATTTCAGCATAGAGAGCTGATCCTGGCTATGTGCTTTGTGCTGGTGCAGGTCCACATGGTTGGTATCGACATCTTCTCCGGTAAGAAGTATGAAGATATCTGTCCTTCCACCCACAACATGGACGTGCCCAACATCAAGAGAATGGATTACCAGGTACAGTCTACTGTAGCTGGTTATCAAGACTATTGTAGAAAATATAGTATAACCTGAGTCTGAAGCTTTGCTGTCATGCTTTGTCTTTGAAGCTGAAGATCAATGCATATGCAAACCACCAACAAATTAAACCAACAAGGTTTATTTGCTATGCAGATTTTGCAGCAACTATAAAACATGGCGGCCTCCTCTTAGTAATTTTGAGCTGAGGAGTGATTTCTCTAATGGTCTCCCTATGGGGAATGAGTCGAGTGAATAGCCAAGTCTCTGTCATCACAGCAATATTCAAAAATATGCTTCGGCCTTTAATAAGCACAAGGTCATCAGAAATAATTCTACGTGGCTGCTGGGGGACAAATAATAGTTGGTTGATGATTTAAAAAAAAACCCTGTGCCTAACTAAGGACAAACTGAAAAACCAACGGTGTAGGGTTTCATGTAGAGGTGAAACCATCCAGTATCCTATGTGCCAGGAAGTTCACATCTGCAGGCATTCTAGATCTAGCAAGCATATCCCCCTACACTTGCACTACAGAATTTCAATTGCTCCACCTGAGCCAATATAATTGGCAAAAATATGCACTACATGTACAGAATAATATATATTTCATTTTTATTACATATAAGTCCCTTTTTTATAGATTTTGTCTTATCTTTTATCTATGTTTTTATTACTAGCATTGATGAAATGAAGTTGCACACTGGATCTGTGTACTAGTACTTGTACAATGACATTAAAGGATATTCTATTCTATTCTACACGTCTGCATTTATTCACTTATGTATAACATGTTGTTTTTTTCATGCTGGGAAAAAATAACTGCATAAAAGAAACTGCTCAAAAATGGAAATGTTTGTCCAATAAATAAATATTTATGTACGCTTCCTTAAAAAAACATATTTCACACATACAAACACCTATTAGTTCAGTGTCACATATAAAGGAAATAAGGAACAAAAAGAGGAAAAAAATAAGCCAGCATGTAATCCAAATTGAATACTTATTCTTTTTTCTATTCTACATACTACATCTGACTATAAAAATAATCAATATGCACAAAATTGGGACATACTTTACTTATTTATTTCATCATAACATTGCGCCTTGATCTCGCCTTTTACTTTCATGTGACGTCACTTCTGGTGTGCACTGGATTGTGGGTCAGAATCGCCCAAATAGCATGCTGTTTTCAACACTAAAAATGTCAACTGGATGTAGTAGACAACCGGGTATTTTTAAGCATACTAAATCAGACCACAAGAATTGGGTCATCTTAAATCTTTTTTCTACCATACTAAATTGAAGAAAGTATGGGTATTGGATCGCAGCCTTACTCTTTTCTGCTGTTTCCCCTTTTTCCCCAAAGCTGATTGGCATCCAGGAAGGCTACCTGTCCCTACTCCAGGACAGTGGGGAGGTGAGGGAGGACCTTAAGATCCCTGAAGGAGACCTGGGCAGAGAGATCGAGAGCAAGCACGAAGCCGGAGAGGAGATCCTGGTGAG